>JARWCS010000050.1:489890-501914 GCA_034783895.1 Geukensia demissa
AAATCTTTGACGAAAATTGACGGACGTACGTACGGACGGACGGACGTACGTACGTACAGGGGTAAAACTTAATGCCCTGACGCCTAAAGGCGGGGGCATAAAAATGTATCCTGCAAATCTAAAATAATAGGAAGATTTTCCAGTAAAACTGATTAATTTACCATGGTATTGGAAAACACTAGACATTTTATTTTACATGTAAATGTGCCATTTATAGATATTTATGAGGCACAGCAGCAGTTTTATAAAATTTATAGGAATCAGCAGACAGGTATATTCACAATCAATACAATGAGTAACACTGACATTATTGAACCAATCTTTGATTTCCTGAAATAGGGGCACCCATGGGATATTTCAATATTTTTAAAATGGCATGAATTTGCAATAACCTTAAAACTGCAATTTTAAATTAACCTTGAAACCACAATATAGAATTTAATATTTGAATTTACTTGGAATATCCTATGAATATTTATGAGATGCAAATGCACTTATATATTTAGCCAAACCCTCTGGAGGCCCTAATTCAATAAATTATTCCTACCCAACACCTTGCAGGAAATAAAACATCAAGTTCTGACACAATTTTCTCACAATTTCTGCTTTCACATGAACAGTTTTTTTATTCTGCCATATTGGTGATGGTGTTTCCCAATGAATTATTAATGCAGAATTTCCAATGGGTTTATTTCATGGAAAAGGAGATGGCAAATTAATGTTCTAAGCAGACACAGTTCTTTAGAAAGTATGGAATTACACAAAATCAATGAACCTGAATAATTTTCAAAGACTTTACATATCAAGCTTGACCTTGACACACAAAAGGCTTAATTCCAAGTCAAACACACCATTGGGTTGAGGTTTCAAACTACAAACGTAATAACTTTTACTCAGTTCATTTATGTAGACGTTTTTTTCAAAAATTAAACCTTATCCACTAGATGAAGAATCAGAACAAAAGATGAGAAAAACCATGATTGATAAACCAGAAAGACCTTGACCTCAAACATATGGCATAATCTGATAGGATTAAAGCACCATGCTGTTATAACCTTGGAAGGCTACAATACAATAGACGTCACCTTAATAAAGCCTACAGTGATAATATCAGGCAGTATACAGACTACAAGCTGCCATCAGTATGAGGCTCCAGGAGGGTATCCCCTACAGGTCACAAGGTCAAACTGAAGAATGACCTAAGGTCACTTTTAGGCAAACCAGGCAGGTCACCAAAGTGGGAACTTGTTTATCAAATAATTTGATTGTCACAGGTCACTTTTTATCATAGGTTAGGTCATAAGGTCTCTTCCAAAACCACTTAAGGTCGCAGGTTTGATTTCACCCTCCTAGGTCCCATCAGTACCAATGATCATGCAATGATTAAATTTACATGTGTTTCCGGTTGCTCCTGGATTATATTTGGTTGCTCCTGGATTATATTTATTCGACAATTTTGCCAGCTATTGACATTTTTTCCTTCTGTCAATTCCATTGAAAATTTCTTAGGGGTTGTTGGTGCCTGCCTATAGTCTTTTTTGGGGGGCAGTGTGGGGGTGATAATTTTATTATATGATTCTTAAGTCTCCATGGCAAAATATGGCCAGGAAAACATATAGATTTTTATTCACAGGAGAGTGCACCAAAGGTAACATGCCAATTTAGTTTTCAGATTTTCCTGCACACTGTGTATTAGGACAGTTTCACATTATTTGGTTTGTTTAATTTGACAATTTTAGTGAAATTAATAGCTGCCATTAAAAGGCTGCTACGTTCCTTTAAAATAATACTGACATGTATCTTCCAGAAACATTTTGGATCAAGCTTCACCATCATTAATTTTTACATCCAAAAGCAAAATACATAGAATAGTCTTGGAATATAATTTGGGGAATGCACAGTTGTTAACATTCTCAATTTCATTAATTCATTTGGCATTCTATTTTAAATTTGGAAAAGTAAGATTGTAGCAACACTTCTTAAGAGTTATGTTCATCATATCCTAAACTGAAAGCTTTACATTTGACAATGCAGATTGTAAATAAGTCTTAACCCAGTCAGCCTCTTGTTAATTGAAGATCTGCTCACATAATTAGTGAAATAACTAACTGGTTAATTAAAGTTGTTTACATCACTTCCTTAGCAACAGAACTTATTTTTTATCACCCTGTGACAAAACAAACCAAAACTACCTAAATTCTTGGTTAATGAGAAATATAGTTAACAGATTTTCACTTTTTGTCCTCATAATTAAGCCATGCAAATATATATAGTTAAACAGAAAAAATGTGGAACAAAATAATACCCTATCCTAGGGGCAATATGCACTTTTCATAGCTTCTGGCAAACTAAACTGTCATCTGGTATAGACCGAAGCTTACCAGTATTAAGGAGGGTTACGATGGATATAGTGATATCCTTCTATACAATATTTCTTTGGTATTTAAATCTTATGTATCATATTCTTTTAATACCTTTTAATTTGAATTTTAGATGTTGGTTGTTTCAGATGTCTAAATATCTTGAATACAAGGTATGGAGTTCCCTCCTCATCCCCCCCACCCCATCTTAGTTCCTAAAGATCATTCTATGTTTTCAGGTGTTTCGGATGATGTGAATTTCTACATGCGTTCATTCCCCCTTCACTATAAAATTCTCATTTTAAAAATTGTTACTTTTACACACTTTTTAAAATCTATTTATTGTCTCTTGTCTCTTTTAACTCATTTTGCAGAGTTCTCTGAAACTCATTTTTCAGTTTCACTTAGACCTTGACAATTACAATAAATAAACCTCCCAGACAGTCATTTTTCAAAATCAGCATGTATTAAAATCTTCCAGACAGTTTTTCAAATCAGCACCTAAACTTAAACATATACACTAATAAACACAAAATGACAAATGTCTGGAGATATTTATGTTATATGGTAAAAAATATTGATAAAAGAAAACTACTATCCTCACTGTCATGCAAACCATTAGAGTTACTTCCCTTTGACCTATTACATGCAGGCAAAATTGGTACTGGTCAATTTAAGCTCATTACATGGAGGTTCCAATTCTGCCAAATCAAAGCCTGGAAATTAATTCCTAACCCAGAAGCCTATGTCACCAATTGGAGGGAGAAAAGCATATGTAACCATAATTTTTATTTAAAAGAAGCAATCTTTACCGCACTGATCTAGGAACGGACATCCGTCGTTTGGGCAAAAACTTTCTGTGGTGTTCTCTAACATAATAATATAATTATTTTACAAAGATGCAACAATAAACAAAAATTAAAATTAAATCTTGACAGGTTAGACTGTCAATAGATGATTTTGATTTAGTTGATGATATGGGGAAATTTTGTGGATTTACTGACACCCAATTCCATTTAGAATAGAAACATGGTTTCTGCGATTCAATGAGAAAATGATACCAAGGAAAGCAACAAAAAAATTAGTAAAATTTGCAATGAAATTTATATTTGAACTTTTTTTAACATGTAAGAACTGAAAGAAATTTCACTTTTGGAATATTAATTCCATTTTTAAAAATTAGTGACAGCATATGATATGGAGCTTTTATTTTTTATGAATAAATTGTTTCCCTTGACTATCTAAAAATTACTCAGCTGCTATGGTGACAAATTATTTAGGAGGATCACAAATGTAATACAATACTATACCTATCATCATCAATCATCCCACTGTTTTTCTGCATGCACTCCTTTACAGCTTGCATCCCCTCTCGGAACCTCTGTTGTAACTTCCTAGCATACAGAGAAGCTCCACCTTCACTCATGTACCCACAATTCATGTCTTCCATTTTGTTTACATTTCCTTTAAGAATATCACCGTCAGACATGTATCCTGATATGTAATCAAAACTTTCATAATCTGAACTATAATCTCCATCAAACGAACTATTTAATCCACTAGAAGGAGTTTTCCTAATTGGGCCGGAGTAAAATTTCCCATGATCCATCAGAGGTCGATTCATACCCAGACGACTTGTGCTAGCAAAATATGCTGCAGTTGGAGTGGCATAGCCAGGATTGTGAAATATTTTACCACCGGGTGATGTATATCCTCGTAAATATCCAGTCCCATAGGGCATTGCTCTCAAAATTGGTTGCATTGGTTTTATATCCATTGCTTCGCCAGAGTCATCAACAAACGTGGTCTCTTTCTCAGAAAATGTTGTTTCTTTGACAAATGTTTTATCACTTTGTTTATTTACAGTTTTTGTTTTCACTTCAGCTTCAAATGTCGTTTCGACCTTTTCACCATGACGAGGCTGAACTATTGCAACATTGTTTGCTGACTTATTAATTGGTTGCTGTGGTTGTAAGACCTTTAATCCTAGTCTTGGCGAACTTGTAGCACTAATACTTCCAACATCAGAACCCGAGTCTGATGGGCGATAAATGACACTTTCTGTTGATGAGTTACTATTATTACCGCTTGGACCACTATGACTGGATGACGATGATGTAGAATCACTTTTATGACCTGATGTTGAACCTTGACCTGAAGGAGAAGTGGGACTATCAGTTTTAGCACTATCTTTTTGTGGGACTGTATTGTTACTTTGGTCCTTCATTGGCGTATTACTCCTCGGTGGTGGTTCAGTTTTCGGTAATGGAGGAGGTAATGCACGGTTAATAAGACCTGATTGTGAATTGAGATCAGACATACCTGTCATGGCATGCATTTGTGTATTTGCCACAGAACACGTTGGTTTGACAACATTAACAGTTTGTTGTGGAATACCATCCTTACTGCTGGACATTTTCTGATTACCCTGGAATCCAGGCAGCTTGGTACTATTTTTAGAATAATGACCTTCACCAATTCGGTCAATTTTTCCATCAGAATAGTCAATTTCTGTATATCTCCCTTTTGACTGTAACATTTTGTCTGTTTCACTAGAAGTGGTTTTTGACTGTTCACTTAAACTTTCATATTGCTGTTTACTTTGTGAAGCAGACGACGATTTTGATGACTGCGCTCCAGCAACAGATGGAGATGTGGCTGCAGATGAAGACTGTGAATGACTCTTAGATTTCTCATCCTTGCTACGAGATTTACTGGATGATGGTTTTGGAATGCTGGTAGGCGTCGGTATTCCTGTACTCGTAGGTGTTGAGGATGCTGATTTTGAAGATTTTGATGCTGTTTTAGGAATGAATGTTCCAATTTTAGAAGCTTTTTGTCCTGATTTTAAATCGGTCTTACTTGAAGATTTTTTAACTGATGAACCATGATTAGGCAGAGAACCAGATGATCCATGTTGTTTGTCACTTTGTGGCAAGGGTAATGTAGATGGATGTTCTTTTTTGTTTGTTGTTGGTTTACCAAGGGATTTGGTCTTTGGTGGAAGCTTAGGGCTATCTGTTTCTGGTGAAAAACTGAGAGCTCCTGGATCAGTTGAACTTGAACTTCGTGCACTAGCTGTACTCGATCTGGTATCACAACTTGTCCGTGAATCTCTATCACTACTTAGAGCTAAGGAAGAGGAGCTATTACTGGCTGTGCTACCAGTACTGGTTTTTGATGAACTTTTAGGAACTCCACTCTTTCCCTTGGATTTGTCCTTAGAATTGAAAAATTTGAATTTATCCAACATAGAGTTTTTGTTAGGGGGGACTGTTTTCTGTGAGGTACTTTTGTTTGAAGCAGTAGAACTCGTTGACGTAGTACTTCCAGTACTGACCACTCTTGGTTGTTTTTCACCTGATGGTCTAGGCGTGGTCAAGGACCTACCCCCAGGAGTAGGGATGCCTGACCCAGGAACAGCAGGAGATGTCGCCCGTGATGATGCGTGGCTGGTTTTAACTGGATTTAATGATGAACCTGCAAAGAGAAATATACAATTATTTTACATGTAAATCTGCCTGTTGTCAATATTTCACCTTCCAATATGGGAAAATAGCCATAGAAGTACATGTTTACTGTAGAAAACTATAATATGCTATATCAAGTTAATCTTTATTTTTTCATCCTCATGGAGCCAGCGATCAGATTTATTTTTGTTTTTTTGTTGTTTTTTTTTCAACCTTGTAAATTCCAATCACTTCCAGTAAATGTCTAAAAGCCTTCTTATCCAGTGCTGAAATGAAAACTTTGCAGAACTAAGAATATGTACCATGAACTCAAAACTGGCATTGTATGCTCTTATTTATTTAAAAGTACTGGAATGTATGTTGGAAAAATACAGTTTATTGTACATCTTTACAGCATTGTTAATTTGGCAGTGAATATAGGCATTTGAAATTGTTGTTTTTCTATTTTTTCAACAATCTGTGTAATATAAGAGAGAAATGCAAGGCAATATTTTTTTTGAAGAACTTGTTTTGTGCTCAATGGAAATCTAGTAAACTAAGGCAACAGCGTAATGAGATATTATGCAGTGCACATTATCCATAAAAGATGTGGATTGTGTATTTCTAGCATACATTCCATATTTTTCTTTTAAATAATGATTGTTTCCTGGGGTATGCCCTTTAGAGATAAAGCAGACTAAGAGATAAGAATAAAAATTTTTTACATAAAATGCCATTATATGAATTTTTTTTCAAATAAAGATGAACACCTTTTCAGTATCAATCTATAAACATGACAAAGATGTTTTCAATCAAAATTGATCACATAATGCAAAATGTCCACATCTTTAAAGGTATAAATCAATGACTCCGAGCTCTATTTTAATGAACCTGTAAAAACTATAGACTTGTGCTATAGAAAGCTTATACCAGAAATCAAGCCATGTTATCAAATTGATTATATTTTGCTGTCAGCTGACAGCAAGTTTAATTAAAAGTTACTTCTCCCTAAAATGAATCTTAAAAATTGATGCTTTGTAACTAACTGTAATACTGCACAGACTTCTGTACAACCAACTTTATGACAACAAGAAATTAATATAACTATTTTCAAATTACTTTCTATATATCAACTGCAAGGACATGTCCAGCTTGAAATTTCCAGTCAGATCTACTTATTTTCTAGATTGTCATTAACTTGAACACATTTCTGTGTTTACTAATTAATTCTCATGATACCTTTTGACCCCTATTTAGGCCAAACATAATAATATGTTTGTTTGCTGTTCCCCTTCTCATGATAATAAAATGATGGTCGGTAGGGAGGGATATTTTTTTAATTATATTCAAAGTGTGTGATTTTAACCAAATAAGGGGTGAAAAAGTAAAAACTAAAAAAAAAAAAGATTATGTTTCAGAAAGTCAATAAAATATTTGGTAGGGGCAATTTGGATGGGTCAGTAGGTGAATGGCAAACAAACAATATTTTAATTTAGGCCTTACTATTATACACTTAACCCCAACTGTGAGTACTTTCTCCTTAATACTTCAAAATTTATCATTTGTGTGATCAATGTAGAAATGTTGTGAAATTACTGGTATCAGGTAATTTTTTTCTGCTGTTAGATAGCAAAAATTGCTGTTAAAAGCAACAGTACATGTAATTGTAAAAACATTTGGTAACATTTTGCAAGCTTAAGGATTCTACAGAAGCGGACACAGACTTTTGGAATGAGGGACCTGCCAATACATACTCGCCTGAATGCAAAACAAGTGCTCAAATAATTTTTACATTTTCAAGAGGGGGCCTGGGCCCCCTTGCCCTCCTTGGCCACCCCTGTTCCACACTTTACTTTAATATGATGAGCAGTGCACTTTGCACCTGTTACACTGCATTCATATTCAACCCCTTTAATACCTAACACATAAAATAAAACTATCTACCTCTGGAATTTAACAAACTGACAAAATGTATTACTTTAAATGAAAACTGCAAAGGTCAACAGGTAAAAAGTGATTAAAGGTATATCTGATTAGGCTTAGGTAAAAACAAAGTCTATCTATTCTGTCATCAAACTTGTCTTAGATAGGTACAAAGAAATCTGATGATATACCTGATATCAAGGTTGTCAACCTAATTTGACACCAGGTAAATCTTCAACATTTGATGGTAACACCCTGACCCATTGGTATGCCACACCCGCTCTTTAAAAGGGCTTGGTACACTAATTGAAATTGCCAAAGCAAAAAAGAAAATTTTTCAGAATATCTTCAGATAATCATTGAATTATATATTACTGCATGGACCTGGGTGGCCAAGTGGTCTAACAGGTAGTTGATTTAAATTTACCTGTACAGACCAGTGTAACCAATCTAGTGTAACTTCACACCTGTTATGAACAAAAAAAATGGTGTACCCAATTTTACGAGTACATGTTATATGGTTTGTCAGTCTGTTGTTCTTCCCTTGCACTCTGAGACTTTCCCCATCAGTTAAACATAGTGTTCTTCCCTCGCACTCTGAGACTTCCCCAACCAGTACACTTGCCACAATGATTTTGAAATATCGTTAATGGTGGTAAAAAGCTCTAATCAAACAAACTTTTTGTTTTTACTGTAACTTATTTATAGCTCAAAGCATCTTTTTAACTGAGTTCCCATTCAATTATGTCAATTTTTGGGTACAAACTACTACTCTCATAAGACGTGTTAAATATAATTCCACAGTATCCTGCTTTTTCATTTTCAAATTATTAGTGGCTGATTGTGTTTAATGATGGTTTTTCCTACTTATATCCAAATAGTCACTCATTAAACGCCAATCAGGATAGAAGTTTCGTTTTTAATTCTGGGGGCCTACACTTCTATCAGAAAACATCTTGCTGCAGTCCCTACCATCTGAATCATTTCAAGTATGACTTGGGCTACAGTAGGCTCTACCACTTCTTGCACACTATCCATATCACTATGAGCTACTATCTGACTAAAATTCAATACATGTTGGGCTAACATAGTTTCTACCCCTTCTTTCAGAAACCACTTTGCTCACCACCAATATGGCTATGAGCTAACTTCTGACTCATAACAGTCAAAATTGCTTCAACAATTCACCTCCATTAACAAGCCACTTGTGTTGATAGGTCACCTTTTTCACTGTTTATCATTTGATTATTAATTTACCTTGATTGAGAGGTAATAGTCATCCAAATATTTTCACCCCTAAGGTAACAGCTTCATACAAGTTAGACTGTTTATTATGACTTGGGCTACTCAAACTGTGGGGCCTATTGATTCTCAAAAAACCTACTTACTCACATCCAAAACAGCTATTTGCTTAGTGGTATATACTATATTTAACAAAGCTGCTATATGAACCCTACTCCAAGAAAATATAAATTTTACAGAAGCTTAAATATACAACATATAAATTTTATAAACTAAGCAATATGTGAAAATTTTGCTTTTGTCTTACCTTTTTCATGCATTTTGACAATATCTGTAAAATCCGACTGTTTTGATAAAAATAGTACACTTTGAATCAGTAGTTAAGTTTAAATACAACAATACGACAAGATTCTGACTGGATAATGTTTTAAATCTGATAATAAAATATCCTTTTGTCACATAAAATATTCACAGAACATTTGTTTCAAATTTCAAATTTTTTCACCACATCAAAAGCCCATGTTATGTTACCATCCTAATAGAGCAATATTTTAGAAACAATATTGTGGCTGCGGTTTTTTTTCAGCAGATGATACAAAAATAACGTTTTGATGTTTTAGAATGATAACAGGTGCTATTTTCCGACAGGTAAAATTTGTACACCTGAAAATGTTACTTGGCGGGCTGTGAAAAATGAACTATTAACTGTCTGCTTCTGTTAAATTTACACAATGTCAGAAGTCAACATTTTCCCTAATCATTATTGGACTAAACATGAGAGTTTTCAAACCATTGTCCTATTTACTTTGAACCCCATGCTGTTTTGTTTTTCAGTCCTTTTGTGTTGTGCGGTCTTTGGTTTGTATTATCAGATGTGCACCTTGAAACCCATGAAAACAAACAATTAACCTGGTCTAATGAGCTATGAAATGTCGATTTAGGAAGTCATTTAACAAAATGTTTGTCCCACGGCTGAAAATAAATACTTTGAAAGAGTCAAATTATGGTTGAAAAGTAGTTAGTACTTTTTAAAGGCTTGTCTGTGGTCTACATTATGAAAAATAAAAATCTGTGGTCAGAGTTTGTACTTATGGTGCCTGGGAAAATATATTATCATTGACAATGATAATGAAATCATACTCAAGCTGGGACATGTTTTAGTTTTTTTATACTGAGCATCAGGACTAAGTTTTGTTTCACAACATTTAATTCTGCAACAGCACTTTCTAGTTTAAATTTAACATCTCATATTACTTTAAGCCAAACTAGAGGCCCAAACATCCCTGAAGGGGCATTTTTGGCTGGGGCCAACAATCTGTGTCTGCAACAAAGTCTTGCTGCATACATTCCCTTTAATATTTTTTAGAAATGAAGGGAATCAAAATTTCCTCTGAAACCTTTTTGAACAATAAAAATATTTGACCACCAATTTTTATATGGTCTAGATACCTAAAAGGAGTAGAATAAATGCCAAGCTAAAAGTGAAATGTGGTTAGTTCATTATTTCTAGTTGAATGTAACAGAACAATTTTGAAAAGAAAGAAAAAAAACGTTTGTCATAATTTTATTGAAAGGGACCAGAAACACTAAATATAATCATTTCCTCTGTTATTTTGTGAACTGATATAATTAATATAAATATTTATGTTTAAAATCTAAATAAAAACAAACATCTTACCTGACTGACCTTTGGTATACAAGCACAGGTGTAAAATTACCTGACATACCAATCTGTCAATCGCTTGTTAAGAACCAGGAATTTAATTTACCTATATCATATTTATCTTAATTAAATACTAATACCACTTTCAATGAGTTCTTTAGTTTCAAAATAGGAAATTTGGAATTTTTAAAAAAGATCTCACCAAAAATTAAAGTAAAGCTTCTTGGTATTACAAGTGTTTGTGCTCTCTTTAAATTGATTCGTCTTACTTTTAATACAAGTCCTTAAAGTTTCATGAGATCAGAACATACATATTTTACTTGCTACGAAAATTAAATATTTCAAAGGTTTAGTAAATAATGCAGAATTTTTTGTATATCACAAAAGAAGTGGTAAAGGGCCATTTACAGAACTTATACATATATGAATACATGTATTTCTTTTGAATAATAAAGATTAAGGGTTTACCTACAAATTTTCATGCCCTGAATGCCTACCGTACATTAACATCAATAGTTTTAGGAGTATCAAGTGATTACATCGTATATGCATGGTCAAAAGATCAGCCAAAAAAAATTCCCTTGCCCAATGACACTTAATTTTCCTACAGTGAAACCCTACACACTCATAGTTTCACAAGTAGGATTTTTTTGGCATTTCAGTAGACCAATATTGTTTTCCACAAGCAACTGAAAATCGTGTATATTCAAATTCAAATTATTAGGATAAAGCACAGCTAAAGAACAATATGTCATTATATAATGCGTAATCTAAAACATATAATATGACAGGTACTTAAATATAAAACAACTACATATAAGTATTAAACTCTTCCCCCCTATACCTAAACCAGACTGCTTGGGTGATTTAGGTCTTGAAGTTATCATGTATCATATACATGTACACAATATAAAAAATATAAATATAAATTTATTAAGTAATATGAAAAGACATAAATTCTATTATAACTATTGTTACGATCCCGTAACTGATTGATTATTGATTATTGTTTTATCGGTATTTGCGGTATTGATTTGTTTACGCAGATATTTACATGCGGGACTTTTGCCTCATTCACTTTATTTACGGTTGGTTGGTAAGTAAATTTATGATAGTTCGTTACGGAAATATGTGCATTTACCTTTTATTATAGTTAGGTCATGATAAATAAGGTTGATTAGTCGTAATTATCCAAATTCCATTGGTAAATAATTGCACATCGTCTGTCGGCAATGTGTAGTTTGTGTATTCCCGCAAAATCACACGTAACGTTGTTTTCGTTGTGTGGAGCGTTTTGATTGGCTGACCCAGTGACCGACTAGCCTATAAAAAGGGGGTTGACTCAACCTTCTTCAGATTAATTTCTCATTTCTGCAAGAGCAGACGA
>JARWCS010000050.1:502014-515942 GCA_034783895.1 Geukensia demissa
TACGTTTTATCTTTTAGTTTGTTTTAAATTTGTCTTGTCTCTTTGGACTATGCACTTTTGATCTCTCACATGGGTATATATTCTACACTGGACTAACCAAAAAAAAACTTTCTTCCAGTGATGAACATCTTTGATAACAATTAATTGAATGCTTGAATGACTACGTTAATGAAGGCCACAGGCCTGGTCATTCCATTGTCAGAACACATTTGGACCTTTCAATGGAAGACAGAAATAGTTTAAAATGTTCTGACTGTTCACGATTTCATAAAGGAAAAAATGGCAGCCCAGGAAAAATGCAGAGGTTTAGCAACTATGTAGAACCTCTGCTGTTCAATATAACAGGAATTCATAGTTTATCTAACTGAGCGAGTACCATCTATGTAACAATTTTTGTTTGGTTAGAGACAATTGCTGGACAAAAAATCTAAACCAAAAGTATATCCTGGTATGCTTTGATTGATTAGTTGGACACTTTCTACAATTATCGGAAGCTTCACTTCCGTATTATAATGCTCTGCATAAAAAGTCTTCAGAATGATGGTGACTAACTCCTGAATCTCTTATGACTTTTTGTGATTGACCAGTGTTATGTTATCAATCAATCAAAATCAATACCAGATACTTTAAATATTCATTTCTCAATACATACGGCTAAAAAATAATAATAAACAACAGATTTCAAACACCCTTACCTGTGTTTAAACAATGCCTGCTGCTGATGTAAGAAATCGTTATTTACAGGTGCAAATAAACTGATGCTGAATTGGTTTGTTTACAATTAACATCTAATGCAGATGTTCCATTTCACTTGGAAATCAACATCCACTATTATTTTATTGTTGGATGGGTAATTACATCTGAGGACTAATTTTAAAAATCATGAATGCAACATTGATTTTATTAGTTAATAATCACTACATTTCAGCAAAAAGAAAACATTGATAATGGAAATTCAATAGAAAAGCAACGATTACCTAATTATGATATCCCCTGGGATCCTCTGTTCAGTGATGGATCTCCCATGGGGCCTCTGGAGAAGCATAGCTGAGTGACAGCTGGGATCTGTTTTCTACTGTTGTGGCATACTGAACTTTTATCAATAAAGTTTTCATATAGTATTTTAGAGATTTTTTTTGTCATTTGGTCAGAACAATAAAACTTCTGAAATTTAGACTTTTTTTCTACTTTTGGGAAAATTTGGACAGAGAAGGTACTGTACATCCAAAAAAGTTCTTTACACACAGTTAAATTTGGCTTCTGAATATTTTAATAACATTATATTAGATGTGGATCATGTCTCTCTGCCATATATTCCATTCACTTTTTTAAAATAAGATTAAAAACTCTGATGTTAAACCCTGTCACCTGTTATATGGGGCTGCATAAAAGACTCTCGTATGTCCAGTGGTATACCTACCATTTAATTTTCAATAAATTTAATTATTGATTGTAGTCTGGAGTGGACTAAAGGATTTATTGTCACATTCTGTTCTTTTCAGTTTAACTAATAACCCAATGCATCAAAACAGCTGTTCATTTAGTTATCCCAAGGTTATATTGTTTACACCAGGTAAATACAGCTTCCTGAATTTTTAATTAACAACAGGTGAGAAATGGCTTTTATCAGTAAAATCGACTTTTACCTCTATAACACAACACCTTACACAAAAGAACACTTCTTTTATTTCCCCATAATAAAGTTTTTCAGGAAGTCAATGGGATATATTCAATTGTTACTTGTCATGGTTCAATATTCAATTATGAATATTTCATTTAAATAAATCATTTCTATCACGATATCTATGGAAACCACAGAGGCTTTCTTAAATAAAATTCAAGGCTTTATTTTTGTTGCCAGATGTTATTTTCATCGATCAAAGATATAGTAATGGACTTCTAAGACCAAACAAGATTTAAAGTATCTTAATTAAAATATTCTTAATCTCAACAAGTTGAAGAGAATTAGAATAAAAAATTCTATAACTCAACAAGTTTTAGAGATGTGAATAAATCTAAATATATAGACAGGGATAAATATATAGACAGGGATTAATGTGAATACATGAAAAAAATGCTCACCTAATTTATTAATGAAATTATATTTAAAAGGTGATCCATTTCAAGAAAATACTTTCTTGAGTCTTTGTAAAATACTTTAATGTTTTTAAAAAAACAAAAGTTCTTAAATACAAGAATGGACCATGAAAGGGACCTCCCTTGATACCTCCATTTATCAATTATCTGTTAGTATAGATTTTGAAATAATGTTTCTTTCACAATGTTTTCCCATTCAATTTGTTAAATCTGAATTCTTCATATTTGTTTGTTGCAAATATCGAGCAGAAAGTTGCCATACTCCACCTCATTTACCAATCTTTACATGATGGATCAATTGTTGTGATTAACTAACTTTTACAAATTATGCAATAGTTGTGAATTGAAATATTTAACCTGCACATAACATGGCAAAATCTTTAATTCTCAAAATTAAATCATCACAAAACAGAATCTCATGTAAAATTTCAAACAAAGGTTGTTGCAACAAAAGTAATTTGATTTTCCGCTTGTCAGTAAGAAAATAGTTAAGGTAGGATTGAAGTTGCTTGAAAATACCAGTAACATCATCTTGAATCAATTTTCCGCCCTTTTAAAATTCTCTGCACCTATTTATTCTAAATTATTTCAATAGTCCAGTTTGAGTCATTACAAATAGTCAATAATTAGTTTTTGGTGTTCTAAGTTTGACAATCTCAAATAACAATATGGGGTTGCATGCATGCGGAGTTGTGTTAAGTATACCCCACCTGCTTACCATTTCCCTATAGGGAAAGTCCCATGAAACAGGAAGTTGATATCAGACAGCCACCAAAATCACAAATGCCCCATCTATATAAAGCTGCATGAATAGTTGTAACAAGTATAACCACTCCCTTTTAATTTCCCTATATGAAAAATGGCAAAGTCCCATGGAACAGTTAGTTGATATCTGGCAGCCACCAAAATTGCTGACAACAAATGCCCCATCTATATAAAGATACATTTAAATCTTCAAATCAATCCATGCAGCAAGGGGCTGCGATTTTTGTGATGAAAATTTTGGATGGACAGAAGGATTGACAGAATGACAGAGGGACGGACAAGGGGATTCCAATTTTCCACCCACTCTGCAAGAGGGGGGGGGGTTACAATATCAAAAACACATTACAACAAACTAAGGTACATGTATTACCATTTGAGCTGTGTTCTTTGGCTTGGACTTTATATCTCTTATTTTCTCATTTGCTGAAAATATAACAAAACTCTACTTGTATGATTGCTGAATATATACTTTTGATCAATAAAAAAAACCACAGTGCATTCTCTGCATCAAGCTGGACCCCTAATTTTCATTTGTTCATTGTTTAAGTGTTACTTATTGTGCAAAGTTACCTGGCCAACAGATGTTGTATTTGAATATTATCATATTTGAATTTTTGGGGGGTTTTATAGCTTGCCGCTAGGAATGGAAATGTGTCCATTGTAGAAGGTCTTAGGGCAATTTGTTGAAATTTGAGATTTATATGTTTTGGATGCCTGTGTCATAGACAATCATACCACAACTTCTTTTTTTATTTTATCTGTTTGAAATTATAATGAATTGTAATTCATTAGACTGTTGACATATATTGTTGAGATGATGACACATATATTTACAGTGGTCCAAGTCTACAGTGAAACTAAATCTACAGTGTAGCAAATTCTACAGTGGTTCAATGTCTACAGTGATTCAATGTCTACAGTGTAGCAAAGTCTACAGTGGTTCAATGTCTACAGTGATTCAATGTCTACAGTGATTCATTGTCTACAGTGAAACAATGTGTAAGTTGTTAAATATTCTACAGTGATTCAATGTCTAAAGTGAATCATTGTCTACACTGAAACAATGTGTAAGTTGTTAAATATTCTACAGTGATTCAATTTCTACAGTGAATAATTGTCTACAGTGAAACAGTGTGTAAGTTGTTAGATATTATACAGTGATTCAATGTCTACAGTGAATCATTGTCTACACTGAAACAATGTGTAAGTTGTTAAATAATCTACAGTGATTCAATGTCTACAGTGAATCATTGTCTACAATGAAACAATGTGTAAGTTGTTAAATATTCTACAGTGATTCAATGTCTACAGTGAATCATTGTCTACACTGAAACAATGTGTAAGTTGTTAAATATTCTACAGTGATTCAATGTCTACAATTAATCATTGTCTACACTGAAACAATGTATAAGTTGTTAAATATTCTACAGTGATTCAATGTCTACAGTGATTCATTGTCTACAGTGAAACAATGTCTAAGTTTTTAAATATTCTACAGAATCAATGTTATCTGCAGTATCTTATAATTACAGTAACCCTAATGTTTCCAGTATTACACTCTACCTTCTGTTGTCCAAAATGTCATGAAAGTGTCGGATAGTCCAAACCAACAGAAACTTATGAAAATTTATAAAATAAACATGCAATAAGACATTTTGAGTTTAATTCTTATTTTAAATCTTTCTTCACACTGGGGAAATTAATAAGATGAACATTGTCTTTCCATCTAAGGTCTTTGTAAGACAATTCTATTGTGTTGTCTCAAAGGAAAAAAGAAATTTGTAACAGCCAATAAAACCAACTGAAACTTGGGTTACAGAGAGGACACTGAAAAGGAACACTGCATTTATTGGGTCAACCAAAGAGCATGCACTTTAAACCCAAGAAGGTCAGAAAGGCAAAATGTCAAGACATTTCAGAAGAAATGGGATTGATTACAGACAAACTTGTATTAAGAGGCCACCTTTGGGAAGAAGCAAAAGTGACCTCTTAAAGTGGCCCTTTAAGACAAGATCTTTTACAATGGGGAATGGAGATGGTGGTCTTTAAAATCAAGTAACTGCTTAATAGAGGTAACCACAAAGGCAAGTTAGACTTATAATCTTAATTTTTTTCTCCAAGCACATAATTTATTGTGCACAAAATAATGACTATGTATGAATATCACAAATGTACCTGTTTGATATCAGCAATATAAATTATCAAAATGATAGATATGAAATATATTCTCTAATGTAATTACACATAAACTCCATTTGAAATAATTCAATTGTCTGCACTATTTACATGATTGAATCATATTTTACAGAAAACAGAATTAACAGAGGGCCCAGTAGAATACTTTTACACCATATGAACCATTATCCGAGCTGGCTCCAGATAAACAACAATAATATTACTGCTTAAAATTTCTTCCTAACGTTGCTTTATTGTATTAATGTAAATATCAAATAAGTTCAACAAAGTCACATGGCCTCAAAAAATCCTGTAGTAATTCAAACAGGAGATTGACACACCACAAAATCCAAGTATAACTCATTTTCTTTAATCCATTCAAAAGTTCTAAAACAATTTGGATTTTGAGTTGTAGACACAGACAGGCAAATATTCAGACAAAAGTGACCTGAACTCAGCATGGCAGTATTAACGTAAGATTGATTGAGTGATTGTTGGTTGCTTAACGTCCAGTGGCAAATAATTCATGCATATTCAGGACAAGAACAAGTTCAAAAATTATCAATATCGAAAAGGGGGTGGGATGGGACACAACAGGGTAATGGTTTTTGACTGCCACTGGAAAAAGGGAGTGATGGGTAGGGACATAAAATTCAGCCTTTTGTAGCGGCTTAAACCTACTCTTTTTCGAAAACTACACTCTCCAAACACGTCACCCACTATGGTCCACGGCCAGGCTTTCTGTATTATAACCTGGCAGCCCCCCTCCCCCCCAACGAGAGGGCCTCCCCTATCCGCCACCTTGGGGTTCGCGCTGGGTCAGCTCTGTGGGTCGAGCCTTGGAGACCGCTCCGGTGCCCAGTATTAACGTAAGAAAGGGATACTTTTATCACCATGGCCAAGTAAGGTCATGCTATTATTAAGAAGGTAACAAAATGTTGCATGAATTATGGATGCACAAGGACCAATGAAATTGTATAAGAAAAGCTCCTATGGGAGGCAAGGACCAAAAGTCTTTAGGATAGAAACCTTTATTTTATGTTTTCCCATTTCAAGTGTAAGGCCCTGTTCACACTACAAAAGTTAATCCGGATTAACTCAGGTAAATGTGGTTTAAGTCATTTTGCGTTCACACTAGGCTAAATTTAATCCGGATTAACTTAATCTGAATTAATTTAATTAAGATCAAGTTAATCCAGATCAAACTGTAGTGTGAACGCAAAATGTGGATTAAATCTGACGTCATAATAAATAATGCTACTTATGGTCTTAAGATTTCTACGTTTCAATTCTAATCCGAATTAAGTTAAGCCACAACACTAACCCTAGTGTGAATGCAACAGGTTACCTGTATACTGGCTTAAGTTGATCCGGATTAAGTTAATCTGGATTAAATTAAGCCTAGTGTGAACAGGCCCTAAATCATCCTTTTTACAAATGTTCTTCATGAGATCCTGAGATCTCTCATTTGATAAAATACTGTTTATTGACCTTTTGCATTTGAAAATGGCGGCAATGCATGCTGTAACATCTTTGAAGCAACAACACTTGGACAGGACATAGAGAAGAACATTACTTTCATACATCTAAAGAAGTCCATTTGTATCCATTTCTCATATTTGTAAGCATTTTCTCATATGGTCATATTTTTAACTGTAGTTCACATTGGTTGCCAACTTGTATAATAATTACTTATAAGTAAGACCTAGTGCAGAATGTTTGTGCTATTAAATTTTTGTGTCAACGTATTCAGAAGGAAAGGTCAACTGTATGTAAGTCACAAAAATCTGGGAAATTCCAAATAAAATCAAAACAAATGTCCATCTGCAAAATCAAATAGATATTCCTTTCAAATAAAGAAATCAATGTTTTGAAACATTCTTACAGTTCCAGATTTGTTACCAGACTGGCTATGATTGGCTTGCATGAGGAGCTAAACAATGACTAATTATGAGTTCTACTTGGAAACATCATAACATATAAATCAGCTTTCAACCTCAATAAAACAAATGGACAAAAATATGATAAAAATAACCAGAAATAACATCCCTAACCATCATTTAATTACCCAGTTACTCAAACAAAGAGAATTCCTACACTGTAAGATTGAAATCTGCACCATTAAACTATCAACCAATCATTTTCAAGATATAATTTGAATGAACCAATCAGATTGAAGAATATATAATATGAAACAATCAGAGAAATGTACTTGGAGGTTAATGATTTCATTAAGATAAAGATGCTTTTACTCTCAATAGAAGTAATAGATTCTTAGCCTTTTTGATGGAATACAATAAAGGGTCTCACAAAGCATCATTGTCAATCCAAAATACCATGTACATTATAAGTAAATAACACATGGTCTAAATAGGTGAAAGAACAGATGCCTGAAAATCAAAAGATAGTCGACTCAAGCAAAAATCTTCATGTGCTATGTCACCCTTGCAGAATAAATATTTTCACTTTTTCATCCATCTTGAAACTGTCTTCTTTACAACCCAAGTAAAGACAGGGTGTTAGGGTACAATAAATGACTTAGAACACAAACATATAGAAAATGTGTCCATGGGACAGGGATGCCTCCTTCTGGGCAAACAGACAGTAGACATGTGACAGCCCTAAAAACAGGAGACACTGTAAAACTCACCCTGATAATTCTTCAGACCAATTATCAAATCAATCCAATATACAAAAGCCAAGAATTCTTTGATGAAAATTGACAGATGTACAGTACATTTGGAGGAGGGTAAAACTTAATGTCCCCTTAGCCTAAAGTAAGGGGCATAAGAAGTGTATTACAAATGTTGAACTGGTAGGTTTTAGGTTCATTAAATATAGATTTTGTTTGATGTCAGTTAAATAGCTACTGACCAAAGACCAAAGGAAGGCTGTTTGTACATGTATAAATGCAAATACAACAATTTTCATAAATATACCTTAAATAGACACGCGTACATATTTGTCATATTTTTTAACAGTGTTGTAGGAGGAAAAGATTGGCGCGCTACTTAAGTAGTGTTAGAGAAACTCAAATCACAACACTATCACAAAGATAATGGAAGTGCAGTTTGATGTGGGCATCTTGAGAAATCTGACTTGCTTTTTCACCACCAAACATGTAACTCAGCCATTTTTATGCCAATGCTTTTCAAGAACTTGATAAAAATGGAACTTTATGTGCACAATCCAATTATAAAGAGCTAGCCTAACTGTTATAGATGAACATGATCCTATTAGAGACATTATAGTGCTAAAATCGTTTGTTGTTTATTTGCCAGATCCTGTGTCACCTATTTCAGCAAACTATGTTCAACTAGAGAATCCAGCCAATAACAGATTCTAATGCAACAGTGTTTGTAACATTGAGTTTGATTGGATAACTTCAAAATTTTTATGGTACAAGTGCAGACATTTATTCCATATTTGAAAATGTTAAGAATGAATGTAATTCTATTCATAGGCATTAATTTTATTCATATGCATTCAATAGAGTGGAGCTGACAAAATTGTATTTGAAAATTTGCTAGTGTCAATTTTGGTTTGATGGTGGCAAATACATGTTCTGTTTTCTAGCTCTGATCAGATGTTTCCAGAAAACCAAAGTTGCAACCATCAAATCATCAATTGATGTTGTCAAATCTTCAAATACAATACTGTTAAATAACAGCTAATTTTATGGGATCAAAATACTTGGAAAAGGGGAATTGTTATGAGGTTTGTATTCTTAGAAAATTAGAAACCTAAAGAAAACCAACAAAACAATTATATTGTTGAATAAAATTTTGAATAAATTATTGATAACAAAACTGAAGGTTTTTTTGCAATGATACATACTGACAGCCTCTATTACATCTGCAAGTAGAACACCATCAGAAACGTCTTGTTGGAGATCACTGATGAAACGTTTGTTACGAGCTTTTTCCAAATAGTGGTTGGCCCAATCTGTGTAGATCTGAAATATAGTTGACAAACATTACAATCAGGATAAATGTTCAATGAAAAATTATGGTACACATTATGGATGGCTGTCTCATGGACAATAATACCACTTCTTCTTTTTCTATATGTTGATTGTAAAATACATGTTTCCCAATCCTGTGAATTTTGTGAATTTCATTATGATTTACAATCGTTTCAAGGAGTAACCTCTCATCAGAAGTATTATAAACAAAGGAAAGCCAAGATCTGAATATAAAAGTTGTCATATCCATATTAAGTAAATCAAGAAGCTAAATTCAGCTAAAAGAGTTCTATCATTTGCAATACAAATAAATGAAGCCTCTTTTGTGATTTCAAGAATTGGGAGTTAATAAAAAGCCAACATGTAGAAAATGTGTACATGGTACATGGATGTCCCTATTTTGACAATCAGGAGGTAGACAAAAGAAGGCCATGAAAAAAGTAGACATGGTACAACTCACCCTGATAATGCTTTATACCAAATATTAAATCAATCCGACATACACAAGCTGAGAATCATTGATGAAAATTGACAGATTTATGGACAGACATACATACATATATAAGGTAGGTAAAACTGAATGCCCCTGTCACCTAAAGGCAGGGATATAAAAAATATCTGAAAATAAAAATGTGAATCTGGCAACTGGGCTAGGGAATACCCATTTACAGTCCAACTTAGGAAGCTCAAACACCGTTTGAGCTTCCTAACTCAGTTTGAGTTATTTAAGGTTTGTTTAAATAATGGAGGATCAACTAGACTTTTGTTACTGCCAGAATAGATGCATTACCCCCTTCCAAAAAAAGGCAATAATTTCTGAGAGCAAAGCTCAAAAAGCATACCCCCCTACCAAATTGAATATTATGGCTAAGTCCATTTCTTCTAAGACTAAGTTCAACTGTCTGTAAAATCTGAAACAGATTATAAAATGCAACTAAAATAGGAGGTACACATCTTCAGTGTGTATAGAAACATTCAACAATTTCAGACCTCTTTGATAACCAAGAGCCACCTTATCTATTAGTTAAATGACAAAACTCCCCCTTATGAACAGGAACCTATCTTCCAATATTTAAGAAAAAACACTAGGCTTGGTCTTGAACTCTCTGCCCTTAATTTGTGGCACCAAAAATGCTAGCACATTACCAACACAGATGGATATTTAATATGAAACAGTTTGATTCAAAGGGTTTTTTCATTAATACTACTGCCTATTTCAATTAAATTCAACAGATTTGTCTATGGAAGTTCCCCTACTTTCCTCCAAATTAAGACATCAATTCCCTCTACTTTCCTCTTTACTAAGACATCATTTAAATACCTAATAAATATGACATAATGACCCTTACCTTAATCCTATATTGTTCATTAAACACCTCATGGATGTCTATATTTGGGCTTTCTAATTGGCTGGATGTTGTTCCCATTTTACTGATTTAATTTTTCAATGTTTACTTTTGTACATGCATTATTCAAGAATATTCAATATTCATGAAATTGTTTACATGCAAACATCACATTTTTCGTGTGGAGAGTGATGTTTAATTCATTTGCAAATAATCAATATTCCATATTTTCACAAAAATTTAAATCTACATGTTTGCATTATAATAACATCACTTCATGTCAAATTCTCATAACACTAAAACAAATGCTCAATTGCATGTCAAATTCTCCTTACAACAGGTCACAACACCTTAAATCCAATATTCTCTGTCTATCCTCAATCACAATATTTAAAATATTTACTATCAGAAGTTCAATTGCACTTTTAATACTGTTGATTTTTAATTATTCACAAATTTATACTGTTTTTTTTCAAATAATACAGCTCTTAGTTAAATCGATATAATTAGGCCAAGTACAAAATTTAATCAATTTCAAAAGCACTGCAAACTAACAATACAAGTTAAAGTAATTTTGCATTAAAAGCAAAAAATGATCAGCAACACCATCCAATCAAAGAAAAAATATAAACAGTGATGTTTTTAATTCAATCATGAGTCAAACCACTAATAAATCCATTCTGTTGAACCAATAAGCTTTCAAAAACCTTGCTTGATCCAAGAAAAATCCTGACTCTCTGCAACCAATTTCATTAGAGCCATTTCATCAAACATTAAATTCTGTGATCTATGGATGCATTACACGTGCTGGCGATATTAGTAACAAAACACGACCCTGCGTGTGCATCTAATTTAATCAAACTCCTATTAACAAAAGATGATAAGATAATATTTTTACAAAACCCATCTTCAGTGTAATTACGATCTGTTTTGCTCTCCACGACTCCAGGTTATTTTTCTTATGTTTTTATTCAATATGAAAGTTTCTTGTTCATTTGTATAATAAGATATTAGACAAAGGCATAAACCGGAATAAAATATCTAAATGAGGGCATTATCGATGGTTAGACCTAGTAAATAGAGTTCCTTATCAATCAATATAATCTGTAGGGATAATAATGAGAGGATAAAATCCTAACACATTTATTACCGACAACTTTTTACCGCTTTCTCCAAAAACAATTGATTTCGACAAATTTTTCTGGGTTAATTTGTCTATAAATGGTCATAAGATATACATATTTTTGCATACAACTGAAGTTTTATCCCATAAAAGCATTCTTTTGGGAAATTGCTCTTTATAAGCCGTCATGGGCAAGCCATCTATTTTCATTATTGTCAAATTATATTTCACACCATTTGGACATTGGTTCATTTGAATATTCTTCTATTTAATGAAAATGTTTATGTCCCATCCAATAATTTTATTGTGATTCAAGGGCAAAGGCAAAACACAATTTGGTAAAATATTTTGAAAAAAAATTAAGAGCATATTTAGGCAAAAGCTAATTTAGTACAAATTTTTATAAATTTCTTTAACTTAACAACTGAAAAAAGTTTTCCAGTCCAAAAATGTAAACCCTTGAAAGTGCAATTTTTCTACAAACCATAAAATATGACAATCAATTTCCTGCCGGTATTTGTACTGTTAAAATGATCAACTTTATGGCTTCTTTCTATGACTATCAAACGAAGACCTTGTTTAACAGCAGATACAGAATCATTTTAATTTTGTAAGAAAATTAAATAAACTGTCTTTCCCAAGAAACAATTCAGGTTTAATTTCTGATGTCTGAATAATCAATTATAATAATAAACACTGGAAAGATAGCAATCAATTCCTTATATAGATTTTAACAAATTCAATATGCATACAAAGCACCTCTCTGGATTTATCTTCATCAAGTATGCTAGAGGCAAAAACATTGGGAGTCCAAAGTAGAACTACATTTGTAAAAAAATCTTTCATTTCCAGACAAAGCCAAAATCAATGTACAAAACGTACTTTTATCCCATAATATAATCTAATCTTTATTTTTGCACATGAAACTTCCTGAAGCTGCAAATAAGACCATAGACCATAATTATGTAAATTTCAGCTTTATAAAACATGTAATAATAATGCTAAAATGAAGCAAACTGTCCATTTGGACATAAATTTTACTATGGTCAATTTTATCAAAGTTGGCATGGTTTAAAATTAAATGGCCCATTAGAATCTGAGGATAATGAATATACAGCTATATGGTAGATGTAAAATGGCCATGCCATATCTCACCTGGAAAAAGGTCATAACATATGTAATACAGGATAGGAGTGATCATAAGTCTTATGACTTTTTGTGAAAGGTTCACCTAGCCCTTTTAGATCAGGAATGATGAACACCATTTATTTTATGGGAAAACCTGGAACCCCAAAAATCCCCTTTTTTATTTTAAGTACAAAATAAATCTCATCTTTATAAGGCCAAATAAACTCAATTTGTAGATTATCATCCGAACTTAACAACAAAAATAGGATGGGTGGGAGAATTATATTCTTTATTTTTTTATTCTTCGCAGTGCAAAAAGGCTAACAAAACTTTTTTTTTATGTATCCCATGAATTACATGCAATACTATGAAAACCATGGCTTTTGAAAACAGTTTTTGTCCACAGAAAATATCAAAATGAAATGTAATATGTTCAAAATATTGGAAAACAACATACAAAATCTGGAAATTGTATAATTTGAAAAAATAAAAAAAGGGCATGACAATTTTTTAGGGGAAGGCAGAGATGACGATCTACTTATTAAGTTTACTTGATAAATAATATCCTAAATCTGCTTTCGTACAATTGGAAACCTCTTCTTTACTAATAAAATAACCACCCCAACCCAACCCCCTCCCCATTCTGTAGTAATAGAAAGGAAGTGGAGACCACTAACCCAAAACTGACACTAACTACTAATACTGAAAAACGGATGTTTCTGCTTAAAATAAGAAAATTAAGTCTAACCAAACCCATTTCAATTGTCATAAGTATGGATGATAATTCTAAAATAAAATATGCAACCTAACCCGCATCATAAAAACCATAACCTCTAAAATTAAATATGTTTTCTAACATAAGGCATTACATTTTATACCTTTGTAACAATAAAGAAACATATCTGTTTCTGTGTATTATATCAGTAACAATAAAAAGCTAAACACAATGGATTTTTTGTCTTTCAGCCTTTGTTTTCTAAGATGGTTTGCCAATAATTCAACACTGTATCCTACTGATTATATTGAGACAGGAAGGAAAATGTTCTTTTTTATATCTGCCTTTGTAATTAAGTTTTCTGCAAGCAACTTGTATGATTTTATGTGACTTTATGTATCATTTTCTTGCCATAATTACAAAAAGATCTTGCAGATGGAACATAACCTCTGACATAAATTTATTGAGAGAAATAAGTACTACTTAATACTGGCAACATATAAGGGACATAACTCCTCTATCACATCATTTGTATTATTAAAAGGAATTCGAAGATACAAAAGGGGCAGACAGAAATCGTTAAGTCGGAAGACAGACAAGACCATGGCCAACAAA
>JARWCS010000050.1:576399-592617 GCA_034783895.1 Geukensia demissa
CTTTTTATTTTGGTAGGTTGTACCGCCCCGGATTGACAGTCGTGCAGGTGTTAAAATCAGGTGTCATTTGACACATCTTCCCCAAAATTATTGTTTTTGTCCCGTTTTTTGGTCATCAGTAAAACTGAAGAACTTGACAGCGCTGAATGTCAACAGTGTTCTACAAATATGTTTGAAATATTCTTTCACAACCGAAATCTCATGAGAAATTATATGTCTAAATATACAGTTTTCTGGGTTTCTTATTTTTAGGGTCAAGGTTACCACCAAAAAATGACATCTTCACATGATATATTAATGCAGTGATGCAAATTCAGAACATATTTAGGAAAAAAGTTCTTTCCATTATATTTTATTTTATACACAAAATTTATTGGTAAAAATTATTGTTTAGTTTTATTACTATTAAATAAACCGTTCAACCAATTTAAAAAATATATAATACATCTTTATTTTAATTATAAGACAATTGTCACATACCTAAAAAAACCAGTATAAAACATTTTGTGTAAGATTTATTATGTCACAGCACATGGTAGTCTAACAGGTGTGATGTCATATCTGTTGTTAAACATGGAAATGAGTCATTAACAACTACTGTTAGTAGTACCTGTATCCATTCATAATCAATGGGAAATCCCAGTAAAAAGTTTATTAAATAGGTCAATATTGATATTTACCTACAAGTTACTGTCGTACATCTTATTAGTCATTGATCAATTCTATAGCAATGGTGATGGACAAAACTTGACTAATTAATTTCACAGGTAATTCTTTGACCACTTTATAGTATTTAGCATAAACAGTTAACAGACAGTCATGACAGTATACAAATATGTTGAATGTGACATGCTGGTTCTTATACATTTGTATATTATAAATTTGTTTGTTTACAAATACATGTAGTTATAGTAAGACACACCTCATCAATAAAGCTTATTTAGATATATGCATTTATACTAGTATATTGTGGACCTTGTTTTCATCTGATATCAGAACGATATGAATAAATATATATGTTTGTTACATTTTATTGTTAAAAAGGGTGTTGTCACCTGAAAAATTTTATCTCAATAAAATGTCAAAATCTTAAAATAAACGGACAAGCTGTATATCAAGATTATGGAAATTTCAAAAAAGTTAACACTTAATGTTTGGTTTAGTCCTACAAATTAAAATTTTAACACAACAGTGTTAACCTTGGATGTGTTTAATATTTAAAAAAAAATGATTCTGTTTGGTGTTATTATTGATTAAATATGATGTGAATGTACCGTGATAGAAAATTTTGGAATCTAAAACACCAACAACATTACATAAAGTAATGCCTACAAAATCTATATGTGAGTTAATCAGTTTTCTAGATAACATAGTAAATGATCCATCATTTACATGAAAGAAAGCTGTTAGGAATTTTTAGCAGTATTATTAAAAAAAAATTCAGTCCCGCTGGTTAGATATCAAACAAAATGAACAATTTTCTGTTGTTTCTGGCAAAAAAAAAAAGAAGAGATACCAGGGCAAAAATGTATGATGCTTGGGTAATAATGAAAATTCTACCCATTGGAAATTATGGTATTAAACATGTTTAACTTAAATGTTGATCTAGATCTTTTGCTGCTATTTGTTCATTCTAATGCATACAAAACTTATTTCAACTTAAAAAAAAAAATTGTAGAGAAGAGAAAGGGAGAAATTCTTAACCTTACTCTTTTTGGGAATTAAAGTATAAAGTTTAAAGGGAAATCAATATTGTATCCAAATTTTGCGCAAAGTGGAATAAGAAAAATAAAAGACATATGGGATGAAAAAAATAAATCTTTCAAGGAATCAAAAGTTATTTTCAATGTTCTTAGAGACAAAAGAAACTGGATGTCAGAATGGACAAGACTTAAATCATTTGTAGACATATTAAGGGACGATACAAATCTAAATATAGAAACCAAAGTTGAAACCCGCACCGTATACTTTGAAAAACATCTTTGAGTTATACGACAAAAAATTTATAATGGTAGAAAACAAAAATAAAAAATTTAATAAAAAATAAAAAATCTACAAATTTGTTTACTTCCAAAAATAAAACTTACCTGTGAAGATAAATGGGATGTATAATTCATCAAAGATCTTCCATGGAAGACCATTTTGGCTAATTTGGATAAAAATCTAGCTACAAGGAAAGCTAAGCAACTCAGTTGGAAAATTCTCTATAACATAATATATACTGAAAGTAAATTATAAAAAATGGGAAGACCAACAAATGGCAGGTGTCATTTTTGTAAACTGAAATAGAAACCTAAACATGCTATCACATAAGAAATTTGGCAAAAAATAGAAATGGTGCTCCAAATTTACTCTCGGTCAAAGAATGTAGATAGTACTAAATTAAGTCTAGAAATAATTACTACTGGTACTTGAGACAAAGATAGGAAACTAAATAACCTATATAATTTGGTGCTAAGTACGGTTAAATGGGTAATTTGGAAATACAGGAACGTTATTAAATACCAAGGAAAAGCAGTAACATTTCAAAGTCTTATTTAATATTTCAATATAGAACTTCATATGTTAACAAATTCTATGAACCCCCAAACTGAAATTAACTCAGAAATCAAAAATGTAATAACTCTGATTGGTTAAAAAGTATCAATATTTACACTAACATTTTGAACATTTAATTCCCTGGGTAATGTAATCCAGTATATTAATGTTAGAAATCTGCATATGGCGCAGATAATTTGGGTATCCATGTGACTACACGACTTTATTTGGATTGTGTGTGATCAGAGACTTGTATTATATGTCACTGGTATGATGTATTTTGATTAAAACTAGGTGTATCTTATATTTTTTGTTTGAATGTAATTGCTACTTCTGTATGAGAGTGTTGATTATTATTAAATTAGATTGTATCTGAAATTAATGAGAGACAAGACAGGCCGGTTTGTTGATCCCTGGACAAATAGGTGTTGTAAATTCAGGGATCCCTAAATGTATTTTAGCAACCCTGGGCTACTAAGGGCTCATTTATACTTCTAAAGCCATGGTCGCGAAAATCGCTGGTTGTTTATACATGTCATAGTTTGTTTATACTTTTAAATTCAGCGAAAATCGTGCGACATTGTGCGGCAGTCATGTGATGTTCGCGCGACATTCGCGAGATGGCGCACGAGGAAGTATTAATGAGCCCTTAGGGTTTTTTTTTTGTAAAAACGTGATTGTATTATAAAATAATTTACGATTGAAAAAAAAAAAATATTCTGCAAGTACATCCAAACTTTAAAAAAACTATATTTGCACCCATTTAATAAGTCCTATAAAAATTGAAAAATTGTGCACTCAGTGGAATTGTAAAAATTGTCCAATCTGCAATTTTTACAGTGTAGAAGAATTGACTGAAATGGATGTTATATATAACTGGTTTCATCCCCTTATTTTAATGTCTCCCATTATCAAATTGTTTGTATTTTTCTGAAGCACTTCCTTACATTACAAATGACACTTTTCAATGTTAATATACTGTAGTAAGTGAAGTCAAACTAGTTAATTAATTCCTGCCAGTTCATGTAGTTTGGGGGCACATGGTCACCATTGAAATGTTATTGAGGCATGGATGTTTATTAAGATAGAAACAATGTATGGTGTAAGATTTTGTCAATTGATTCTTAAATAAAAAGGCTATTTCCACATCAGTTCTTGATATATTTTCATTATAGGTGTACTGTTCATGTTATGTTCTTATATTCCGTATTTGTTTAAAAGTTAAAAGTAAAATTAAGACAACAATAATCAGTGTTCTCCCCAGAAATTGTTGATAGCGCTGTGGTACACGCGCATAGTATTAAGGAATTTCCTAATGCCGCAGCGTTGTCGATTTGCAGAGAATACATTAATATTGGTCACTCTGTTGCATGTGAAAGATATATTTGCAACTGCAGTATATACAAAACAGTGCATGTATCTATGTCTTAAATTAATAAATAAAATCTTCTTAATCTGAAACAGAAACATAAGTCCCTATCTGAAATAAATGCCACCAAAAATATTTAACCTTTGTTAAAATGTGTCCCAGACCCAGACCTGTTTGACCAGACAGACATTGGTCCAATTTACAGACACTTTAATTTTTGCCAGATATCAAGCAATAAATACTGCCTTCAGGCAGTCGTGGACAGGATACCCTGTGGTGCCCCATAGGACCCCCCCCCTTACAAAAAATTTCAATTTTTTAATTTTTTATTTTTTTTGCTTCAAACATATCCGAATATTACCATAAACAATAAGTTTCTATCAAAAAGGGCTTAATACATATACAGTTAGCCCTGTTATATTACCATAAACCATAAGTTTCTATCAAAAAGGGCTTAATAAATATACAGTTAGCCCTGTTTGATAGAAACTTATGGTTGATGGTAATATTCATTCTGGTAAGAAACCAATGATAATATTACTTATTAGCATATTTTAAAGGTCCTGTCCAGTTTCCTGTTTCTAAATATCAACATTAAAAGCACATCTTCTATTTTTAGAATGCCTCAGTGGTGTGAAAATAACTGATCAGCCCAGAGTCAGAATAATGTGTATTGTCTTCCCATGGACTGTAGCATTCTTGAGCTAGCACATTTAAATATTGCACAGTCTGTTGCTCTTGTACATACAAATCAGAGTTCATTCATATGCTTTTGACCTAAATATGCATGAAATATTTGCCACTTGTTTATTTAGCAACATTTATCCATTCTTATTTTTAAACTTGTTTATTTCCTTTTAGAATTTCTTCAAGTATGTTAGTATGAAATAAATGATGACAACAACGGAAACAGGGTTAAATGTTCAACTTCTACAAGATTTAAGACAAAAATATCCAGAAGTTGCAGAGCATGTTATAACTTCATGTGTTAGACAGGTAAGGTTTTAATATACAAACAGGTAAGGTGCTAATATACAGACAGGTAAGGTGTTAATGTACAGACAGGTAAGGTGTTAATATAAACCATCTTCATATTACTGCATATGACTTGTTAATTTACATAAAGGTGCACATAATTCCCCTCTCCTCACCCCATTTTTGGCAAAGTTGGATGAGAATCTCGGATTTTTATTATTATGGCCTAATGTACACTTTTGGAGTGAGGGAAATAGTTCACAAAAAGTGTTCTTTTTGCATGCACATGGAAATTATTGATAGTTTTGAATGATTCCCATTTTATAGTATTGTAGACTAGGGATAAGGGAGAAAACTCTTGAAATCAGTAATCTGTCAAATCAAAAGCTTACAGTATTCAATTGAAAATCTTAATCGGTGTTAACTAAATGCTTGAATTAGATTTGGGGTTGACACAAACATAATAAAGGTCTCACTATCTGGGTACCGGTGCACACATGTTATACCTCATTGGAAAGAAAAACAACATAATTTTCAAAATCACTAGAAAAAAATCTGTCAGATTGTAGTTAAAAGGAAGAATATGGAATATATGCCAGAAAGGAAAATCCACATCTTTTCTGGATTTTGTACTGCATAATTTCTCATAAAGATGTTGCCTTTAGTTTACTAGATTTCTATGGAGCACGAAACAAGTTCTGAAAAAATAGTGCCTTGCATTTCTTTCTTTAGACAAAATGGAAAATCAGCTAATGAAATTGCCTTAATTACACTGTACGAAGCTCTTTTTTGGATAAACCTTCATCAGGTATGCAAGGGACCAAATATTGGAAAAAAGGAATTAAGTGCTGGCAGATAGAGATAGTAGACTACTGTATTACAGTAACTTTGTGGTCAGACTAAAAATAGAAGAATTAACAATGTTGGAAAGATTTAGTGTCATGAAGATCCTTGTTTTTATCATATGATTATTTTTCAGTTTTCCACGGCACAAAATGTCTACACCATGAACACATATATTTAACTGTTTGAACATGTTGAATAATATATCACATGTACATTTATGTTATGTCCCTTTATATAGGTCACTCCCTGAAGATTGTTAACTATACAGCATCATTGTTGTTTAACTATATAGTATCATTGTTTTATAATATTTCAGAATAAAAATGACAGAAAGAAATGCATTGAAGCATTAGATAAAGAAACACCAAATGCTTTATTTGGAAACGAGCAATATTTACCTACAAGGCTTCAGGATATGCATATAAATGAACAACGTACGCGAAGCGATTCGGCTTCTAGTGGTATAAGTAGTGCAAGCACTTCTAGTTCTTCTTCTTACAAAATACACAGTGGTATGGAGCCTAGTTTTCCTTCTGACTTCAGTCAGTATGTGAAAGACTCAAATAATATTCCTAATATTGAATGTCGGGTGTCATCCACAAGTCCTCAGACAAAGACAAATAATGTTTCATCAGGACTTCGTCAGATCCCTGTGCAACATATTCAGACTTCACGTAGTCCCCAAGATAAACCTTCAGGATGTATATCAAATCCATTAGTTTATAATATATATTATCCAGACAGTAGACTATCACATGGAGGCCATCACATGGGTCAACACCCCAACTATATGAATCAACATAGTGGTAACATTAATTATACTTTGCAACGTTCACCAATAACTAACCATTCAAATCACGGGCCTCCTGTGGCCCAGAGATCAGTTTCTATGCAACCTGTAGGAATAGATCAACATTCGTCACAAGTGAATATGAACATAATTAGATTGCAACCGGGTGATCGGACTCCAGTGTATTCACCAGGAAATTATAATGTCCCTGGAATGCACTCATCTCAAAGTGAACCAGCATTTCTTTTAGGAATGGACAATGGTGTTGCCCATGGTATGCAACATAGTAACAGTTATTTCTCACCATTGGTTGTTAACGTGGGTACGCCCCCTGGCTACTCACATCATGATATCTCGCATAGTGCTAGTGACCTTCAAAGACAGGACTTGAACATTGCAGGAGCAATTAATCCGCCATCATTTACTAAGTTCTTGCCAGATCCATTAACAGGTGGCGCTAGTCAGGGTGATAATGGACATTTTTACCCACACTATCCAAATAATGACACTCGTGTGCCAGGTCACCCACCTATAACATCTCGGAGTAGTAGTTCTGAGAGTGAACACAGTGTAATAGGAAATCCAGACGGAGAAAGACGTCATGTGTCGACGATAAATTTCACACCGAAAGTGGTGCCTTCACCCAGTTCTAGTCATAGTAGTCTTAGTTCTGATTCCTCACATCACCCGCCTGATGTTTTACCTCGACGACAGTCTGGAAATATACAGGAGGAGGCGGCATATACTCAAGGTAATATTCAGTTTTACTTTTTCAGAATTTTTTTGCTTCAGATTGGTGTTTTTCAACTTTGTGTGTAGTTGGTATGGGTACAGGATTGCTTGTTAGCTCACCTGGCCTTGAAAGCCTTGTGGGCTTTTCTCATTACTTTGCATCAGTTGTATGTCAATCGTCCCTCATCAGTTCGCAATTTACATTGTAATCATCTCCACTAAAACCACCTGGCAAATTTTGACCAAAGCTTTGGTGGAATGGTCCTTGATTGGTGCCCTTTTAGAATTTTATTTGGGCTCCTGATTGTCCAACCAACATGGGGGCTGTTTAACAGATATATCATGACAGGGAGGGGTATTTGTGAAAAAATACCAGTCGCTGGAAGAAAAATTTCCCGAGCCAATAAGCGAGGGAAATTTGATTCCCAAGACTGGTATTTTTCGCAAATACCCCTCCCTGACATGATATATCTGTTTAATTACACCGAATATCAATTTTTACATGAAAACTGTTCTATGATTTCAGGCTTTTAAATGTCATTTATTTTTGTCTATCCACTACTTCTGCTGCTTGGCCACCTGTAGCCGTGTTGTAGTCTGACCTCTTCTTACGTATGGCAAATATTCGGAACACTTCCGCTTTTCAAAATTGATTAATCACATTACGTTACTTTAGGCGATGAAGCAGAAACCTTCCGAATAATTTTTAGCGGGATAGTGCTCATGAGGGGAAAAAGGAATATACTTTTTGGCAAATACCACGGCAGAGGGTAAAAAAAGGCATATTAAAAATTATTTTTCAGGCATATACCCCGGCAGTTGTAAAAATGGCTGAATTTGTTAAAATATGCATAAAATACACTTGCTGTGAACCAGGATTCTTATATAAGGTGTAATTATACTAAAAATAGAAATAATGGGGATGTTGTCCTTCTTGTCTGAAGCTGCTAAGCTAATTGGAACCAGAATTTAGTGAAATGGTCTTTAGATGGTCCTCTACCAAAATTTTATCTGTAATGCCTACAGACCAACTAAGATGGCCACCACAGCCGAACTTAGATCTGCATAGGACCCTATGGGTCGAGTATGGGAAATTCAATTAAAAATCTTCTTGTCTGAAATTGTTGACCCAGTTGGAACTTAATTTGAGTTAAATGGTCTGCCAAAGTTTTATCCAGCATGCCCACTGACTAACTCAGGGCTCAAGCTACTTTGAATTTAGAGGGAGAAGTGACTTCTTGCTCAGAGGCTGAGTGGGAGAAGTGAGGTGATATCAGGAAGAAGTGGTGGTAGTTTAGGGAGAAGTCTGAAAAAAAAATTCCGCACTATGCGAAGGTCTTGATAAAAGTTTACTTTCATAATGTAAAAGCATTATAACATATTATTAAAAACATTGAATAGTGTTGGTTTATAAAAAAAATAAATTCATTATTTAGTACTAAAGAGCTTAAATTATTTGATGAATGAATATTTATCTTTTTTTAAGTTATTTTCTTTTGCTGGAGACAAACTATGATAATAGCTACATTTTTCTCTTTTTCAAGCCCTTAGAATTAAAATTAAAAAAAATAATTTTCTATTTTTCATTTTAGTTTCATTATGATAATAGCAGGTAAACCTTAGTTTTATTTGAATTTTAAAAAATTCTCAGTGTTGCAATACTTGAAAAACTGTTTAAGAACTATATGATTATAAAAGAATGAGATGAAAAATAAAAAAAATATTTTCATTTTATATAGAAAACCCTAAATTTCGTTCAGTTAAAAGTCGGGACATTTTTCCTGTACTTTATTAATTGTTCACCTTTGAAGTAATGGAGAGAAAAAAACATGCCTAGTGCAGTGGCAGAAGAGAACTGCTGTGTTGTTGGAAATGAGCTTTCAAGAACATAAAATCCAAGTTGAAACAAACTAAATGACAGAATAAAAACACGATTAGCTTAAAACAGATCGAAGTAAGTTAGGTTCGTTTTCACTGATCACCGGTAAGTAACGGTTGTTCCCCTTGGTAAACAAATATGGCGGTTTCATCTTCGGCCCGGTTTATCGTGTTTACTCTTCCTTTTACACTTTCCAGGCAGATATTTTTATTAGAATAAAGGTAAACTGACAGAATTCTGCATCCGAATGTAAGAATTTACGAATTTTCTCCTCGACCTCGTGAGATTTACAATATGATCCGAGCGATTTCACAAACTCGCAGAGCGACTTCTCAAATTTACAGAGCGACTCAACTTCGCCCGGAGAGACTTGTAGAACGAAGTGAAGGTCCAGAAGGCGACTTCTTAACCCACTTCGCCCTCCAGCGTGAGCCCTGGTATGTTGCACCATATTAATTTACAGTAGATAGATCTTGAAATTTGCAAATTTTCAAGAGAAATTCTCATATGTACTGAAATTATTAAATATGAAACCGCCATGTTATCTTATAATGAAGAGTAAAGGTTGGATAATATAGAAAGTTGTACCCTAGTTATACCCCCACTCACTGATTGGATGATTTATTGGAATCACCTTGTTCATTCTGTATTCTGTCCATCTGTTCGTCCAAATTTCGTCACACTCATCTCATTTGCTATTTAGCTCTATGTAGAAGGGGCATACATTATACATATAAAAGTATTTTGGTTGCTGTCCATTATGAATTTCATGTACGATTGGAGGTATTCTCTGCAATGAAAAGGTGAGCAACTTCATGTTGTCCTATTAAAAATTTTTTTTTCTGTTTTCAGGAGTTGAACCAAAGATACAATGCTTTATTACAAATGTACGGGGAAAAAGTAGAAGAGGCTGATGAATTACGCTTAGATTTGAATGATGTAAAGGAAATGTACAAGATGCAGGTAAAGCTAATATAGACATAAAAGACTTTATTCACATATTCACATACAACTGGTAGTTATTTATTCTCCCTTAAGTATTTCACCTACCGAAAAATAGACTGTGTATTAAACAAATAGTATTGAATCTGGATTACATAGCACATTATTAAAGGGCAGAGCACAAAAAACATTGCATAAACACATTTTTGTTTAAGATTAGTTTCCTCCTTTTCCAAGATTTTTAGCACATTATTTATTGCAATAAATGTACGTCAATTTGGCCTGCATCTGTTTCATCCAATTTTATGCATTATTTATCTGGTACATGCTGCACAACAATGAACAATGAACCAAATTACTTGATAGCAGAGTATCATTGAATCATAATATTGGACATCTCCAATACAAATTGTAAAATGGTTAAATTTTGTCAAGAATTTATCAGTAACGGTAGCTGTCCTATTGTTATATGTACAGTGTAATCTCTTTGCTGATTTTACTTTTCAGATTGATCATCTACTTGCCAAATGAATAGTGGACAGTGTGCAATAACATTTACTGTATTCCATTTACACAGATTGGACAAGATTATCCTTGCTTTAGGACACTAACGTTGAAATTTTAATGTTGTTGAATTCCAGTTTGAACATTATGCTGGGTCATATTAGTTATGTGGGACTTCTATACATAATGTTGTATTTACTTTGTGCTCACATGTAGTCATTATAACAGTGGTGATTTCCACATTATATGGAGCAATATACATTGAAATTTTGTTATTAGACATCAATTTAAGTTTTGCCATTGAATCATTGATTTGAGAAGCAGAAGTTCATTCAACAGTGGTGGTTCAAGGGATGTGACATAAATAGAAAATGTCCATTACAATAACATCCTAAAACTACATATGTGAATAGTAAATATCTGTATCATTTGTTTATAGGTACAGTTTATTGAAAAGTTGTTCTTAATATAAAGAATATACAATTAAATAAGTCTTGAAATAATATTTCAAGCAATTATTCTGTGATATTTTTAGACTGGAGTTAAAACTTCAGCATTCATTTAGTTTTGTTTGTCAATGTTTTTTATTCTGTCACATCACATTAGAGAGTAGGAGACCAATATGTGGGTGTAACGCCTCTTTCAAACCAGCATATGACATGTAACTTCAGTTTTATTTTCTTTTTAGAATTGGTTATATAAGATATTACTGTGCCTAAAAAAACTGTGGGTTAATGCTGTTAATATAGGTTGTCAAATTCTTATATTTTTACATAAAACATACTGAAAGAAATTAAATAAAATGGTCATGTTCCAAAAAAGTAATATAATTTGCCAATTGCAATTTTCTGGAAATACATGTGAACAGTCTATTTTGGGCAAATTTTTATGAGTCATCCAGGTACTGTATTTACCTGGACTATAAGACGAGAATTTTTTCTTTAGAATGATCAATTTCTCATGATAAGTCTATGGGAAAATTGCAGATTAGACCTGTAGTCCTCATAGACTTATAGTAAAAAAAAAAGACAGTAAATGTTAGCCTTTTTGGGGTAGATTTTTTTCACAGAAAAAATGAAGCAAAGATAGCAGAATTTAAACAGTTGGTTACATTATTTCTGAATGTAAATATTTTTGACATGGCAGCAAAAAAACGAGATTCTGAAATTATGTAAAATTATATTTTGTGGTACATAACCTTCATATCAAAAACAAAAACCATATGTTACAGGCAATTTGATTATTTCCATGGTTGGATGCACATCTTGTGTATATTAACCTATTTTTACAGAAGACGTAATATTTGCATCGGGCAGGAATGTGAGATAAAAAGGTGTTCTTCCTTTCCCTGGTAAATATATTGGAATAGTCTGAATATAAATTTTCATCAAATTCATCACTCTGAAAAATGTATATCAAATATTGTATGAACTCCACATGTCTCAGTTGCATTTTCAGTGAATCATTCATATTTTGTGGGATTCAATTGATGTTTTTAATGATACAACTTCTGTTATACAAGTTTGTTTATTTGTGATAATTTATTCAAGATGAATATAGATATTTTATGTTAATAAAGCTATTGTGGATATTAATCTTTGTTCTCGTTAATGTATTTTTGCCTTCCAGAAATAATCAATACCAGTAAATTGGATGCATGGTGTATTTCAGTTCATTTAAAAGTAGATGTAGCATCAGTCCAAAATAAGTTGCTATTTTTATTATACCCCCGCAAACAAAGTTTTGGGATATATAGGAATCACCTCCTCATAAACCATTCAATGGATTTCAATGAAACTTTACATGAATATTGGACACAATGTTAAGGTATGCACATAGGAAGGATTTTCGTCTCGGCTCATTCCAAGGGCTTACAGTATGTTTTGTTCAATATTGTTTTCTTTCATATGGGAAAATGGCTTTTGTGATTTTTTATTTGCTTTTATGAAGTAAAGGAGGACTTGGAATTGCCTCAGCATCAGTCTAAGCACAACAACCACATTTCATTTTACAAATATAGTTTCATGAAACTTGGCAGGATGGTGTATGGGGACAATGTTCTTCATGTGCACTTTAACTGAGGTGTCTCTGAAATTTAAATATAACTTGTAAAGTTGCATGGGTATGACACACAAGTAGCTGAGACAAACTGAGTTGACCTTAAGGGCATGCAGGAAATTAGTTATTTGTTTACTATGTTAAATGAAGGTAACTTAATGAAACATTTGAAGTTCTATTGTTAAAAGTTTAACATTTTCTGGAATGGTCTTAAATCCTTTATCTTTTGGAATAGTACATACCAACCATACACAAATGGAATATGAAGATCAATTTTAGTCAAATGAAACACCTATGATAGATAAATATTGCAATTCCAACATTGGTAAATTTTCTGAGTGATTATCTTGATGATTCACATTCAGTACCTTTTTTTTTTGGAAAAGAAACTGACATATCTAGACCACTGGCATGCTTTGGTATATATAATGTTAAATATTAAATTAGCTGCAGTATGGCAAATTCAGCAGGATGTGTTTTTGTCCCTCTGATTTGAAATCACTTGTTTTTCCCTTAAAACTGAAGCATGAACCATTGACTTTTTATATGTAAAAAAAAATCCTGCTCTGAGTTTGTTTGAAAAAAATAATAATTCGGCCAAGTAAGACCTTGAAAAAAATCTAGAACAACATGAGGATTGAACCACATTACAAAAGAATTTTTAAATTCATATTTTTAATAATTTCTAATCCAACCCCCTTGAAACTTTTTCTGTACTTCAAAAATACATTATATTACATACAAATCATAACAAAAATGATAAATAAATTTATGTTCAAAAACTTTAAGGGTTTCAAGGCTGCACAGCAAATTCTCTTTTTCCTTCAAATTAATCTTCATCTTAGTTAACTGTATGTTTAAATACTAATTTCTAGGTAAAAACTGATACCAGATTTATTACTGGATGTACATATATATTTGTTTTATGAGATTATGTTTATAGAATAATATTGTGACTGATAATAATTTTGTTTTTAACCTTGCAAATCTCAATTATCCACATACAACACGATTTAACAAATATGAAAATGAAAAGATAAGGGGTAAATGTCAAAGAGACTACTCCAACAAGTTACCTATCCCTCTGTTAAATATGTCTCTGAAAATCGCAACTATATTTATATATAAAGACTCTATATATAAATAATCTTACAATTTTTTTCTGTATTTTTATCACCAATAAAGTCTCTCTATATAAATAGACTTGCAATTTTTTCTATATTTCTTTTTATTTTTCACCCCTAAAACATTAAATTACTGTGGTCTTGAGCTGGGAACAAAAGACAGGGATTAGTAACTACTAGTATTTCCCTTATAAATAACGTAAATAGCTATGCAGTCACTGTAGTTTTTTGGCAATAACTTTGGAAAAAAATAAGAGAATTTTTTTTTAAAATATCCCCTTAAGGAGGGAAGTCTGTAGATTTGGAAATGTTACTCACTTAATATTTAAATCAAATATAAATATACAGTTTTGATTAAAACTGAAGTATGTATATTTTTACTGTAACATTTTAGTGATTTGGATTGTTATTCAATAATTAGGCGGTGTGTGCCTTCGGGGATATCAATAAAATTTATGAAATTTACACTGTTAATTGAATTCGTTGACTTTACAATAATTTAATACAATTAAGAATTTTTGTAACGTGATTATAAATTAAAGACTATATGCAGAAAAAGAGCATTTAATCAAAGGGTAAACTTAGGATCCCTTTAGGAAAATGTATATTTTGAAAATATAACAGAAAAAGTGCAATGTTTTCCTTGCTTTTACCGAAAAATAGATATTCAAATTTTGATAAAAAATATACCAATGCATTGGAATTTCCTCTTTCTAATGATTTAAGTTTTGAATCTCTCAGTAATTTAAACAAAAGCAAAATATCATCCTACATTAACCATAAAAATGATGAAAAGAATGTCAGAATTTCCTAATAAAATTTATAACAATGCATTCCTCAAACACATATGAATTTCATAAAAGTTCTATTGTTTATTTTCTCTGCAACTTCTTGCACAAATAAATCGCTAAAAAACCCAGTCATGTACAGGTTACATGGAATAGCGATGCAAATTTAATAATGAGCCGAGTTATTAAAAATACGAGTACGGGATCAACAATAATAAACTTAAGACGACCCTCTGCTCTCACGTTTCTTTCCCCTAACTTGGGGAAGCTCCATTTCGGTACAAAATGTAACTTATGTAAGAACCAATATAAAACAGTGTCACACTACATCTTCCCTCAGAAATGCTTGCAAATAAGATGGAAAGGATAATAATCGCCGGTGCTGGCATGACAGGTGCAGCAACCGCAGCCTTGCTTAGATTAGATTTTGCAAGTGCAGATATAACGATTATGGATAAATCGAGGATAACAGGTAGGACTGTGTGTAATCTAACTGATAAAAACTCTTCTAAAGGAAGCAGCACAAGTTCCTTTTGTCACCCCAACATGTTTGTCTAGGCTCATTCCGTCAACAAAGGGATGTCGTAAGCTTATTAACATTTCTCACGAACCCCTCTCAAACATGGTAGTCAAATTTTAAATCAGTTGCCTAGATTCAGGCTGGGGGCTTTATGGCTGTTTGCATAAGTCTGGTAACACTTTAACATTACATGTATTTTACCTTTCCTGGTATATAGATTGTCTAGGGTATTTAGACAAAATAGTAGTCTAACCTTGAAAGTAGAAAGGCGAAACTCCATTCATATCATGCATACCATGATGGTTGGTCAAGTTGGGTTATATAGCCAAGCCACATAACTATTGAACTATCCCAAAAAACCCATGTCATGTGGTATTTTTAGGGGGGGGGGTTAAGATCAGTAGAAATTGTAAATTTCCGTAACATGCGTAAGGTAGGTGGTTTTCAAAACTTAACGAATACTATTTATTAATGTAGTAAGTGGAATTATATTGTGGATGTAGATAAATGAAAAATATGTGTATTTTGTATATTTTCTGCATAAAGTTATTTGCTAAGGCCAACATTTGAAATATAATTCTTAAAGAAAAATTTCATTTCGCTGGGGCACACATATTTCAGTAGCACATACTTTCGGATCTGCGCAATTGTTCTCTGTAAAAGTTGCAAATACGACAAATTATATAATTGCAGTCGCATTCTTCCTGAACTTTTGCATTTATTTATTATATTTAATTTTAATTTATGAAACTATTTAACACTTGCTCTTTGATTTACGATTATATCTCACAAGATTTGATTCTTGCGTCAAATATTATAATGGAATTATAAAGCTGCAGAATTATGTGCAGCAGGCTGCCATTTCATAAATCCATCATTAAAATTAACATGCATGTTAGGCCATAGAAAATGAACATGTTTTTTTTTTGTAAAAACCCTTTTTAGCTCACCTGGCCCAAAGGGCCATGTGAACATTTGTCATCACTTTGCGTCCGTCGTCTTATTCGGCATCGTCTGTTAACTTTTCACATTTTCATCTTCTTCTCTGAAACCACTGAACAGATTTCAACCAAACATGGCAGAAATGTTAGGCAGGTGGTCCTTTACCAGATTTGTGAAATTGGTGCCGATCGGAAATTCAACATGGCCGCCA
>JARWCS010000050.1:623399-636038 GCA_034783895.1 Geukensia demissa
TTTGAAGGAACTATTGTGTCCAGGGGCCATTCCAGGTAAACTGTATAGTGAGACCATGGAAAAAATCTTTTATTGGCTTACTTCCCCTTTTCTGAAAAATGCAAAGAAATCGACAGCTGATACCATTTGATTTTAAATTGAATATCTCAAAAGAAATAAATAGTAAAGAAGTAAATCTAGGTCCAGCAATACAGTAAAAATGGACTAATTAGTACAAGTTGTCTGTTCTCCAAATAAAAAAATCATAGTTTAGGTGTTTCTTTAAGCAAAAGGTTATGATGAACCTAAACAAAATAACTGCCCAAGGATAATTTCACATCCTATCACTTATTGGTATGATTTTATTAGGTCTATATGTAAAAATTTGGATAAATAATCAAAAGACCCATCAACAGTAATGTTGGCATAACCATAATTGTAAATCAGGGGAAAAAATTATAATACAATTGGAAATACATCCATCGTCCTTATTGCATGTGATCAAACTTGTTTACAAATAGTTCTGTTTAATAAACTGTACTTCATTGCTCTGATATTTAATGGGATTCTATTCACAGGGGCTTCACTACCTATTCAAGTTCTTTGTTTTAACCAATATGCTCCCAAATTAACAATCATGATTAATAATCATGATAATACATAAGGCGCAGGCCAATGCACTTTGTTACCTGTTAAACAAGTAGACATTTGCAATTCAAAATTCAGCCAACCTGTTATGCCTGTGCAGGTCACTAAGAACGTTGCACTTTTTAGCTGTAATCTTATAATTGAAATACTTGTATTTTACCTTTAATTTGAATGATAAGTATTATTGTGATTTCCTCAGTCTGTAAGTTTAAGTGAGTTAAGTAATTAGAAACCTTTCTGTCGTTTGAACTTGCAAACGTAAAATGAATGTTAAAGTTATTATCAAGTTAAGACAGGAAGTATAATTGATTTTTCAACAGACTGACAGATTTGATAAAACATGACAGATATTTAACCAAAATGACCTAAACCTTCGTCAGCTGTCCTAAGCCCGGATAAAGAAAGAGAGAAGTCTTAAACAAAAATATTATTTTTACTGAATGTGCAATAGAATAGGTGCATTGCCTATTCCTTAAACATGTTACTGGGTAATGCCCAAATATCCTAAGAATTGTTGTGCAATTGTCCATTTATATAAGCACAAATGCCTTAGTAAACAGCAGAAATATCATGCACCTATTTCAAACCCTAATTAGACATTATACAATGGATTTCTAGTAATGTACAAGATTCCATAAAAAAATTAGAAAATAATGATATAAAGAAAGTTTGTTAAGTTATGCTATTTATATATATACATATATAAGTATATTTGTATGCATATATAAAAATTCCTTTATTAAAAAATAACTATACTCTATGTCTGAGTTTGTTGGAACGGGTAAAAAGGTTATGAAAGAAAAACTGTCTTCCGTATTCTTACCAAATAGTGTTTATTTTGTAGATTGGAAAAAGTGCAAGCAAGTTGCAATAATACTTTTTAGCAATCACGATGTATTTCAAGCTGCGCCAAGTTTTTAATTCTCTACGGGTATTTTACATTGTTAAGTCAGCCATTTGTTTACCGGATATTGCGTTTTGCACGCGATAGCACGAGACCGGTAGTACACATTGTCAAAGCTGCGTAATAATAAAGTTGTTAAACAAGGATTAAATAACATGCACAAATGGTTTGAGGCGCACCTGAATGGAAATTTAAAAGTATTTCTTCTGATTAGAATCGCAAGTGAAGGTTCTTACAAAAGAAATGTGTGCATTTTAAAAAAAAATTTTTCATCTAGGACAGACTTGAGTGCTTCCTCTAAAAACGAAGATGGCCGACCCTCAATGTGTAATCTCCGTAGAGAAATTTAAGGGCAAATAATAGTATGTAAAACGTTATTTTAAAGCGAAAAACATACACCATTAACTGTGATTAAAAATAAATCCAAAGGCAGAAACGCCCAAACAATTTTATAAAGCTCGAAAATCACACTTCACAAAAACCTGACATAGAGTATAGGTTTAACTATTCTGTAAAATTTAAACCAAAGAAAAGACGGCTTTTTAAGGTTTTTCATTTAACGCTGCTGATGAGAATATGATTTGCAAAATTTCAGAAGTTAGCTGGATTCATAACGCAACAAACAAAGACAAGAAACAGTTTTCTGGATCATTACAAAGTTCTGGTAGGTTATATGAAAGTCTACATTAAGCAAAGGAAGGACTTACGTTTACATCAAATCTACCTGCACAATCATTGTACATGAATGTTTGCTTCAAGAAAATCAGTTTGCTTTAAGGTTTTGTTTTCATTTTTATTTTACTGTCGCATGTAGATTACAAGCCCTTTTATAAATGACTGTCTTAAAAATAGACCAAAGTAATCTGAAAAGAAATTCGAAGATACCACAGGTGTAGACATAATTCGTAAAGTCGGAAGACAGAAAAGACAAGACAATGGCCAATAAAATGAAACGAAAGACAAACATTGAACACACAACACTACACTAAAAACTAAAGCTGGAGTAACACGAACCCTACAAAATCCAGGGTGAGTTCAGGTGCTACGGAAGGGTTGGCAACTCCTGCTCCACTAGTGGCATCCGTCGTGTTACTCATTAAAAAAAGCCGGAGTATAGTTCCATCGATGTTAGTCACAACCGGTATAGGAACGGATCTGTAGTCACGACACTGGGAAGATATCTATTGTCACTTGTGAAATGGATATTTCGTACTAAGCATGTAATTTTTCATGTAAATATATATAGGAGTGCAAATATAGAGTCTAGAGATCTTAACAACTTATTTATTATTTGCAACAATTGTAGAAATTTAACACTTCCTGAACACGAACACGTGTTTTGACCTTAAAATCATTCCCGGTACTTTTGACACGGCTGTTTCCTGCTACAGGCGACTGTACCACCAAACATCCTTTAACATCATATGATACTAGACAGTATTCTCATATCTGGGAAGAGACTCAACAGTTATACAACAAACTCAGGACGACGGAGCGTATTTTAAGTATTAAGTTGTGCTTTTTTGTAATGATATTTTTAGATTCGGTAAATAGACGTTTTAGGTTTAGGTTCGTAGATTTCTGTTAGCTTGCAACTATCTTTTTGTATGGTGTACTAGCTTGATTTTGTGAACGTTATGTATCATACTAGTATAGACGGCTTGTGCAATAACTTCTGATTATACAGAGACTTGAAAACTTTGTTGAAAAATGAAGTTTTTTCAAGTGATAAAATACAATTTATTAAAACGGAAACAATTATAAATAAAATTTGTTATGCAATATAAAGAGCAGTACATGTTAAATTGACTATTTCCTTTCAAACTATGACAATAATTATACATTTATTTCAAACAAAAGACCGTCTCAGTGGTGCAAAGGTAATAGTGGTCGACTCGTGGGTTCGATCCCCGGCCAGATCAAACCAAATGCATTAAAATTGGCATTCACTGCTTCTCCACTAAGCACGCAGCATTTAGGAATGTGAGCAAAAACTGGTTGACAGAGTCAGAATGTCTTCCTACGGACTGGTGCTTTCGTCAGCTAGCACGTTAAAAATCCGACTAAGCGTGTCGAACTAGTACATAGCAGGGTTCATAAATCATCACTACTTAATATGCTCTCGTCCTGAATATACCCCGAACTATTTGCTGCTGTACGTTAAGCACCATTCAATGTATCAAGCAAACATTTATTTTATATAGGCAGTTCTGAAAATCTTAGGTTTTTAAACTTGCAAATGGTGTGGCTTTGGTTCGTTTCGCTACAATATACCATGCAGACAAATAACAACGACGCTTTTGAATTGTGTCTTAACTAAGAATAAACTTTCTCTTTGAGATGAACGGCATATAAGGCCATGTTCCTGTCACAATTCTTAAAGACACAAATTAGTTAACCAAAGCATCCAGGTGAACACGTTTTCGTCCAGAATATGATTCATTCACAAATGTCCCCCGAGCACATTATAAATAACAAGTAATGTATTTGTAGACTGTCAATTTCCACACTTAATCAACTGTGACACTATCAGTGGTAGGTTACCTTAAGCGAGTGACTCTGCTATGCCGAAAGTCAACACTTTACCAAGTAGCAACGTTGTTCCGCAGCAATGGCGTTTAATCATGTCCACACAAATATGAACAATAGTCAGCGGATATTTAAAGAAAAATACATCATTACGGGAAATTAAGTAAACTGTCATGCGAATACACTGTTGGTTGCTCCTTTGACTTAGAAGTTTATAAAAATTCAGTTATCTTTTTGACATCAAATTAATTTGATCTGCTGGTAGTAATTTTTCAACGAAAGAATGGGTTCATTTATACTACAGAGGAACGTTTTGTTTTGTTAAACATTTTTGAATAAATAAAATTGTTTCAAGCTATCTCGATGTTGTCATGCACTGACCGCTATTTATGAAACGACTATGGATAGTTGAACATGTGTCCTTTTATTCTTTTATATCTTGATTATAAACTTTTATGCAAGATTTCATTTATTAATTATTTTCCATCGTGCGTGATATGGTTTGTCAGTTACCTGCCTATGGTCGGTGGTTCTCTCCGGTCACTCCGACTTCCTCCAGAAAAACTGACCGCCGCGATATGAAAGTGGCGTTACACCCCAATCAAACAAAAACAAAATTAATAATTTTCTGGAAAGGCATAGCTTTTTATGAAGAACATTAGTTATACGCATGAGGCTTTTTGTCAACTTGAAGTTAGAAAATCATATTTAGAGTACGCGTGTTTTCATTCCTGACAATATGAGTGCGAAAATAAAAATTAAAGCGAAAAAACTAAATTCCAATAAAAGAAATGTCCTGGAATATTGTTACGCTAGAAAATTGTCCGTGGGACACGGAAGTAGTCCCGGCAAACATGCATGCATGAATTAGATATCTGTCGGACCTGAAAAGAGGAGACCCGGTGCAACTCTCCCAGATTATGTCAGACCAAAAATCAAATCACTTCAACATACACAAGGCGAGAAATCTTTGAAGAAAATTGACGGACAAACAGACAGACGGACAAGGGCAAATGTTAATGCCCCCGTAGCCGAAAGGCGGGCATACAAATGAAAACGACCCAATATAAATACCAATACGTACAATCGCACGAATTTGGTGTGGTCACAGAAGAAGGCAATGCCTACTTTACCGATCAAAATATATATTATAGGAAATGTGAATGTTTATAAAAAAAAGACGTCGAAATGATCAGTAGCCCTTTAAATTGTTTATTGAAATGGACGAGGCGATACTGAAAAGATTTATGTGAAAGAAATATTTGTTTCAATAAGATAATTTTAAAACAATTATAAATAAACAATGAAGAGTGAACTAAATATACAGGAAGGACTAGATTATTCAGAATACAGAAACGATACATAGCAACAATCTTTTAGGTATATTTATTTCTGAATCACAACCATCAAAGGAAAACAATAGAAAAACAATTCCTACCGGTTTGCTGTAAGTATACTGCGACTAGATACTCTGCATCAAATTTTAACTTGTTTTATATAAATTTTTAATTTGCCATTTCCCTTTGGAGTCATTTGAAAGTTAGTATCTCATACAAAGCCTTATCCTTTTTTATCATTAAAACATGAGATTTTGTGCTTCGAAACTGTGCATTTGTACCTGAATGAGCGGTTTCAAATATTATCCTTTAATAACCGAGTGAAAGAAATGAAACATCGCCAATTTTCTACAGAAATAAGAGATAATAGCGAAAAAAATGCATATGAACTACAAATGACCCTGAATAGTTTCATCGACATAACAACTAACTTAGCCAGCAACTTAAAACGAAACGATGACTTGTTTTGTTGGGCCCAATTGGCAGAATTATCCATTTGACTATAGAACGATGTACATGTGTTAAAGCATCAGAATGCGAGTAGAGCAAGCAGGATATGGTTGTAAACTATTTATCCATTTTAAGAGTAGTAAACGAAGTGTCCTTTTAACTTAAAGCAATTAAGTCAAACGTCTTGCGCTGTCCAAGACTTGATGAACTGTGGCCATTAATGTGTTCAGTTATAACCATCCAAACGAAAATAAGTAGATGTACAATTAAAGTGTTTTCTTAATCTGGAACAATTTTCGCTCCTATATTTCATTAAGCTATTTAACTTAGTAAGATGGATGCTTACGCAATGCCATGTAGAAATTGTAATGTATTCAGTTTTAAAAAAAATAAAACACTTCAATATTAAGTTCTGGTGTTGTTCTAGATATTTGTATAAGTACAGCCTTTGTTTTAGATTGATTGATTAAATAAATAAGTATTGCTTAACGTCCAGCGGTAAATATTAAATGTATATTCAGCACGACAGCATATCAATGAGTGATCATGAATAACCCTGCTATGAATCAGACCGACACACTTATATGTAATTTTGATTGGTAGCTGTCTGCAGAAGACTTGCCACTTTACCCGGAAGCAATATACTGACTCTGGGTCGATCAGTCTTACTCATATATGATGTGTGCCTAGCGGAGAAGCAGCAAATACCAATTGTTTTTTGGTTTGACGCGACAGGGTATCGAACCCACGAGCTTCCGCACTCGAGTCAAGCAAGTCTTTGGTGTAGAAACAACTATAAAAAAGGCTTTTATCACTCGCTCTTTTTTATCATTTCAAAATTATAATGATTGAAAGAAAATTGAGTAATTATTGTAGTCTCTCCATTTCTCTACCGGGTATCTAACAAATATACAAAATTGTACTTTAATTTTCTTCCTAGTTACAACAGAAGTTGGGTGATCTTCACTATTCTGGTTCTTCGCCAGATTCATGGATATTATACTTATTTTATTGGCCACATATGTAGGTCGTGAGTTTATGTTACAGAGCTGTAGTCGAAAATGGCAATTTTATGGGAAGCCATACCGGTCATAAATATGAATGAAATAACAACATTTACATGATGTACTGGTTTTGATATCAATTCTTGCGTAAATAAACAATACTGAGCTCAAATCAATAAAAATGTCTTGTTTTTATTAAACATATACATCAGTCAGAAATTTTCTTTGATCCCTGTTTATATTGATTCAGACGGAAAAAGGATCGTGTTAATCTGTGCTAATGTTAAACACAAACCTACTATAAAAATATAAAATTGCAAGAAAATCTTAATTTAAAAACATACGCTTTTGATAGTTAGAAGTTACTGTTATTTAAAACAATATTGTCCTTTATCTCACAGGAAATAAAGTTGCTTTTCAAAACATGCATGTCTGATGGCGTCCTGTTTAAAAACCATATTCAAAAGATACCAGCATTCATAATTGTGCCTCTTATTGCGTTTTGGATTTTTAACTGGAGTTATTATTGTATCCGTTTTGTTACCACAACCGATAATGAAATCTTATGAATCTTTCCATGAATGTTATGGAACGGTGCAAAGCAATAAAAAAGACTCCCAAATGATTATTGAACAATTAAAAGTTGTCAAACGGAAGGACATATAATCTTAAACAAGGGAAAAAAATCGATAGTTTAATTAAGAGTGTTCTTATGTAACCTACAGGAGTCGACTGTGCTTCCTGTTTAAAGACATAATGGAAATATTGATCACACTTATCATGTGTACGGTTGGAGTGCAGTCGCTCTGTCAACAACCCTATATATTTTCATTTTCATATAGTAAATAAAGGTTAAAGGGGGAGGTTGAGCGCTCACAAACCGGTTAAACCCGCTACATACCAATGTGCCTGTCCCAAGCCAGGAACCTGTAGTCGAGTGGTTGTTGTTTAATTAGTCATTTATGTTCACCATTTTTGCATTAGATTAGATCGATTGTCGTGTTTTATGTACAGTTTCACATTTTGTATTTCTGGGCCATTTACAACGTCCGTTATGGGTATGGACTCGGGTTCATTGTTGAAGGCCGTAATGGGACCTGTAGAAGTTTAAATTATACTGTCATTTGGTGGGTGGTTGTCTCATGGACAATCATGCCACATCTCCTATTTTTAAATTGGGTGTAAACTTGTTGGTTCTAACACAACTCACGCACCTCATTTGGTTAGTTTTGGCTGTACACAACACTCAATGATTCAGTCCTATGGTTGTGGTTAGTTGTATTGGAAAAGAAGAAGTACCCGAGGCCCCACCCCTTCTGTATCCGTCCCTGCTGCGCTATCATTCGCGTTTTTGTTCGTTTATAGTAGCCCTTAACCATTACCTTTACCCTCTTGAGTCGTTTCTACAGTTTGCGAGTCTAAACGCCAGTACACATATACAATAATCTTTTAATTGTCCTTCTTGTCCTTCTCGTCTATCAAGTTGATATGTCTGTTCCACCAAAGTCGTAAGAGTAACAGGAATACAAACTTCACAACATAAAGATAAAATGTCAAAATTACCAATTAAATCTATCTTATATTTACTTGCTAGTTTCGATGAAAAACGTGATGTAACGATAATTCGATTTAGTCTGAATTAGTATAAACGCAAAAATGTTGGAGTCAAACTAGTTTTCCGGGTACAAATTCCCCTAGCTTATTATGAAAAATGAAAAATATATAGTATATATCGAGAAGGTCGCATCACAACTCATCAAAAAGCGACCAAAATCTAGACCACATATCCTAAAAAGAAAACAGATATTAAACATCTGCTTATTTTACAAATTAAACATTCGGTTGTTATCTATGTTATAAATAAATCATACACAAATTACTTGAAAAATATTAATGTCTGCTTTTTCTGGACTTAAACGCTAATACCTACCATTTTTCTTCAATTCCTTCAGGCACAAAATTCTGACATTTCTAATTGTATATAGGACAGAAGTTTCAAAAGTTTTATGAAAGTATACCCTTAATAAATCTCGTTGTATGAAATACAGACACGTTTCTTTCATTATAAATGACCACAGTATTTTTCTTTGGGCCACGTACAAAGGTAAACTATGTTGATACACATGTACATAGCGCAGATAAAAGGAGTTACGATGGTGATATTAATTAAAACAAACAATTTTAGATTACTTAGTTTAAAGTCTACCTTATTTGGCCAGTAGATATATAAATGTGAAACACATTATATCAACCACAGTCCTAAAAATTGCTCCACTTGTGCATTCGGCTTAATCTTGAAAATTTGTTGTGCTGTGTTTTTTTTTTTTTTTTTTTTTTTTTTTTGCCCTGCATTATTTTTTAAAAAGAATCAGTCAAACAATTTTAAAGATTCTGGTCAACATAATATTATCGTATAAATTACATGAGAAAAAGGTCTTTCGGAAAAAAATTAAACAATCAGGCCATGGGGCTAGACCCACCCAGCGAGCATTAGACTGACGGTTTGTGATATGTGTAAGTTATTTTGGATCCTTTCTTTTCACGACACTACCATGGCAACATAAAAGTCTATATCGATGAAAATTTCCATGATGATACAATGTTACCGAATTCATACAGTATTAACTAAATGTAGCTGTCAAAACAGCAAGTACTTTTTCGTGGGTGTCGGTACTTCATGTTATTTCTTGTTGTATTTTGTAATTGTCGTTAAATCTGATGCAGTTGGTTTTCTGTCGTTTTGTCACAACACTGTTCCTTTTCTAGCATTATGCGTCTGTTCAAAGCCTTTAGTCCAGTGGGTGTAGTTTTATATGATATACTGTTATCCGTTTTAATGTGTATATTACTTAATTGACCGATGATTTGGTACATTTGAGTATTTTGAGACCTGTTACAGCTTGTTTTAGGGTGTGAATATTTGTCCATTATTGAAGGCCTTGATGTTAGTAATTTATACGATTTGTATGGAAGTCTCATAGACAATCATACCACACCTCCGTTTTCTATATGAACCAAATAACCAGTCTCGGTTATTTTCTTTGTTTTGTGTTCGAGTTCGGGTAGGTTTAAAGCCTTTTGATGTCAAAACAAAAACAGAAAATAATTTGTATGCAATTTTATTAATGAGAAGAATTATCTCAACATCCCCATCGTTGATCATCGATGTAGAAATAACGGCCTCAGATATATGCAGGGATTACAAGCTGTATAAGTGCAATATGAAAGCAATCAAAGTTGTTCTCATTTTGTGTTTGTGTGTTTTTCGTGCGGACGGGCGGTATGTTTTGAAAATTTGACCTGACGCAAAAGAAATAAAAAAAACAGACAGGGCCATATTATACATAATTACAACAGATGCTTTTCGAAAAAGGTTACCATGGATATATGTGGACATTACAGTGTTTTCAAATTGATAATTGTTTTGCATTAGCAATTTTAATAGAATAATTGCATACTCCTTTGATGTCTAAATTGGTTATGAAATGTTTATTAAAACATTAGTAACAATAGCTGGAAGTACCCTGTCGTTTAACTTCATGAGAATAAAATTTCCAAAGCCAGCAAACTAATGAAAAATTAAGAATAAATGTTAATATACTATCTCTAACCACGAAACATTAATTTCCCAATATGATATGATTGCGAAGGAAATGAAGCGGAATCAGGAAAGTGATTTTAAATTAGACCGTGACAGTCTATTGTTAATGTTCATCAGTTTGGCATTTAGTCATAAAAATGACATGGAAGTTAACGATGAGTACCATTTACCAACAAGTACAAGGAAATTACAGATTCATCGTGGCTCATTGATTAATTTTTCTTAATATTTTTCTGACAATATACCCACCATTCTGAGAAGATGGCTTGGCCTCCATCCTTCATTGGAAATGATGATAACAAGACGGTATGAATAGCCTTTTAAAGGTGACAGGTACTACTGTGCAAGATAACGTCAAGTATTTTGACTAAGCATTTTTCACGACCAGAGATTGATTTGAAAATATAGTTTTATCTATACTCCAGGGCTTAAAAACACAACTACAACACAAATCTATACTTGCCGACAGCCCACAGAACGTGATGGACTCCGGGTATAATTTTGATACATAATCAAATTCACAACATCTTGCAAATTACAACTCTGTACAATTCAATGTACAAAAAATAATATCTAATATGTGTTTAATTTGTCGAAAATTACCAACTTCATCCTTCCTAGACAGACAATCAAGGAAAAACCAAGTTATAAAAATGAGTTTATAAATATATTGAAGTTGTAGCCAGTTTTCGAAAACAATGCACGAGTCCATCTCAGGATAAGGGCGTCGGACCTTCACATTTAAGATAACTGAAGCGACGGCGAAAAAGTGACGATACAATCGAACACACCCAATATCGTTTACATTTAAGACACAATGATTGGTCAATATCAATCGTTATACGGAAATTAATGAATATGCGTTATGGCAATAGATTTACCGGCGACCGCGGGAATATGTTAAATAGCATGGTTATCTCCAGTAATAACCGAAAGATCAGTTTCATGAGCATTGTTTTTTGCTGAACTGACATGAACATTTAAGTCAAGATACAAACATGTAAAGTAAAGATCTAGAGCTAGAATGTGCATACACCATATGCATATACCAGTACCACCTACACATGTATTTTGGTCGGTTGAGGTTCTTTGACACATTGTTGTAGGTCCGGTTGGGTTCTTGTAAAATTGTGTGTGTCGGTCGGTTTTTTACAAATTGTGAATGTCGGTTGGGGACCGTGACAAATCATTTTAGTCGTTTTATGTTCTTGACAAACTGAGAAAAATCGAATGGAGTTATTGATAAATTTATGTAGGTGGTGTATAATTAAAAGAAACTGACTTACACAAATGTAAACATTACTCTATAGCTAAACTCTTCGTTACCAATAAGTAATTAAAATCATTTTATCCAATTTTCTTGTACTTCCAACTTACAATTCGTTTGAAGAAAGTAAAATTTACATTTTCAATTCAAAATTTTCCTATTCTGTAAATTGAAACTATTTTTGAAAATCGGAATGATTGTAATTAATTTCCTTTGTACATTGTGCAAATCTTAAGCTTGTATTTTACATATAAGAGATCACGTTTTATTTACTCTTCCAAATCGACCTACACTCATCTAGCCTACCAAAGCTTGGGTATTGTTAACTAAAAGTACAATTTGATCATCAAACAACGTCTTGCACTAAACAAGTATGCGTAGGTCTTTGTTATCGTAATGTAAACTCAGTTGTATATATAAATAGAGCATGCGCTTTGAATTCGATAAACTAAATATACTTCTCTAACAGACGGTCATAACTAGTATGTAGCAATTAAATCCAAGAGACATCTTGAAAAAAAGTGTATTTAGACGTTCTTAAAAAACATAAGGCATGTCTAATGACACAATATTTTAGCGAGAATTTAAGTAGTTTTTTAACAGAAATCTAAAGAATAGATCGTACATTAAACTAATGTGCCTATATATTTCAATATACTCCGCACTTAAAATTTATGAACACGACATCCATTGATTTGTTTTTAAAATTATGAATTCTAGCAGTACAGAAGTTACACCAAAGTCTGTGTAAGACTACTGTTTCTTCGAACGTCTAAACTGGTACTAACTACGTTAAAACATCTATTTCGATTTGTTTGGATTTGAGTGCTTCTTTTGCTATATTTTGGATTTTTGACTTCCTATGTTTCGGTTCTAATGCTACTGATGAGAGGTTACTCCTTGAAATGTACATATAGCAT
>JARWCS010000050.1:642643-653159 GCA_034783895.1 Geukensia demissa
TTGTTTCCGTCCTGAATATGCATGAAATATTTGCCACTGGACGTTAAACAACAATCAATCAATCAATCAATCACTTTATATTATCTTTCGTTTTTTTCTTAATCGTTCTGGAGATTAAGAAAATTTTGGCAATTTTATGATCAACTAAAATGACCTCAACCTCCCTCGTCAGGTTTAAGAACTTTTAAAAAGTTTTTGGTTTCTTAAAGTTAAGACTGAATTAATGCATAAGAAGTGATACATGATGACACATCTATACTTTAGACAACTATGGAAATTCAGCAACGAGAAAAGACTAGATAAACACTGTTGTGTCTATAATTTTAAGCTAATTTGAATAGATGAGGTGAAGATAATCACCAAATCGTGCATTGTTCAATGAGAGACCATCATCTGTAAAATGAAAGCTGAAATAATGGTTTAGTCTTGCTTTTAATTAATTATTTTTTCTTTGATAGCTTTTAAAGAAAGTTTGCCTCAAATGAGCAAAGGATGGCGACTGTTCATATAAGTAGAGGTGTGTCGGGATGGATAAATTAGCTTTTTCAGTGGCCACAATTGGTCTTCTCTATTCTCATTCTCTAAAATGGGTCGAATCTTACTTACATGAAGCGTGGCATCAACCTAACACGTTACCAGTTAGCAAGACTTGTCAAATGTCCCGTTTTATATTATGACAACTGTTTTTTCACATGTAAACTAATCACAATGATTATATTACATTTGTAAGCTGATCAATTCCACTAATTTATTCAAATTTTATAGTATCTTCTTTGGTAGTACAACTGCATGTTTAGAAATACATATACAATCAATGTGTGATTATTTATTGACAAGACCTTGCAGTAAGTGTACGGAAGACTCGGAGTGTTGTGGGCGGACACCTAGCGATTTTGCTGGTAGGCATGGTAGGGGTATGCAGCTGAGGTTCTCTTCCCAACTCTTTTCAAATCTTTCCCTAATTAAAAACTTCACACATATGTATATATTGAATGGAAAAAGGCAACCTAATAGATATACATTGTGGGTAGATGATGACAGCCGCATTATCAATTGTGGGAATTTACGTGCCTGCACCAAGCATTCTTTCCAAGACTAATGACCTTATCATATATTTCACTATGAATTTCATACGTAATCATATATTCTTATGCTGATAAAGCTAACTATTCCAGCGGCACACCACTATCTCATGTTATAAAGGAAGTGCCCCTCCCCCACGAGATGGAAGACAATTTTCTATCCGACAGCCTGGAATGTGCTCAACACGTCTAGTTTGTAGCTTGGTGGATTCAACCGTGAGTATATTCGATTGCCCAAAAAGGAATAGTTGGTAAGGACGATGATGAACAAGCAAATGACTCGGCACTTTTTAAAATTTTCCTTCTTTGTTGAAAAAGGGTCGAAAAGCGAATATTTTATTTGTATTGAAAAATCCCTGAAATATACATGTTAATAAGCAGTTTCATATATGATGGTTATTTTTATCCTATACTTTGCGTGACTTAATTTGTTTAAAATTAACATATATTGAATATTTTATAAGATATGGCGAGTTGAAATAACAATGGTCAGAGTGCATCAAGTCTAAATATTCAGTTTGTTATTCCGTTTTCACACAAATAAAACAAGTTTGACAAATATTTATTTCAATTACTACAAATGAAGTAGAATCTTTTTCACATCTAGATAATAGACGATCGTGATCAAATTTCACACCTTTCAACAGGTAAAGAAATTCGCTGAACTACACGTGGCTTATTGATATCACTGATAAAAAACATTCAAATTAAATACCATTTGTGATGCATGTTTTAGCCAATATTCAGGATGGTGAAAGAAGCATGTTGACTTTTATCATGGCGCGCCTTTGTGAAGGTTTAATCCGCGGTCAACTCGAATAGAAAAAAGTCAGTGGTGGTTACTTAAAATACGTTCATTTTCTCAGCTGGACACTATTTAACGTCTGATAAGAAAACACGCTTAATATACAATTCCTTTATGATAGTAAGGTTTCTAAGCATAGATAGATGTTAAAAGGTATTTTGATACACTTTTCCGACACAAGCGCTATTAATTGCTTTATCAAGAAGTATTTTTGATCATTAAAGTCAACTTAAATGCAAATAAATATTGATTCTGTGCAAATTACTGCGGATTTAAAGGACGTTTTAAACCTAAACCGGTGTTTTTATTTCCATTTATATTTTCAGGCTATAAGTTGTGATAATCTAAACGAAACATAATATACTTGAGCATTTTGGCTCATAATAGCAATGTACATTATTGCCCTGTTCAGAGATAAAGTTCTCGATTGGGTTTGAGGGTGATGTTAAAGAGAGTTTTTTCTTGTCCGTACATAAAAATTTCGATTGATTGATTTGTTGTTCAACTTCCAGCGGCAATTATTTCATGCATATTCAGGACGAGAACAAGTCAAATCATAAGGGGGGTTCGCTGGGTTAGGCCGGGAGATTAACTATAGCCACAGGATGACAAACTGGGGCTGTTTAGGTAGTCGGCGAGAAATTTAGCCTAAGCAACTGGCCATCTATGTACCACTCTTTACAAGCTGTCGCAAAGGTATCTTAAGCACGTTACAGGTTCGTCTCATTGTGTCGGTCTAGTACAAAGCAGGGTTCATCATCATCAGTCATTACTATGCTCTCGTCCTGAATATGCATAAAATATTTTCCACTGGACGTTAAGCAACATTCAATCAATCAATCAATCAATCAATCAATCAGTCAGTCAGTCAGTCAATTAAATCAATCAATCAATCAATCAATCAGTCAGTCAGTCAATCAAATCAATCAAATCAATCATTCAATCAATCAATCAATCAATCAAACATTTCCGTCATTTCTATAAATGAATACTTTATCAGTTTTTCTTAAACTTTTCACTCTAAAGACACGCAAGTTCCCAAATGATTTCTCATTTATCTTACGGCTCTTTGTGACCATAAGCACGTCAGTTTGGGTATATTTTTCAGAGAGATAATATTATACACAAACGAGAAAAATTAGTTTTCTATACCTTAAATTTAATGTATTTGAAAGAAACATGGCATCGCAAACTTAATACAAATAAATGTATCACTATGCACATTATACATCCCTCGACCGCCGTCGGGGGTAGGGGGTGGAGTAAGATGTCAAGGACACTGCACTTAATCTTGATTTTCGCCAGTTCAAATTCTAGAGGATTCTAAACGGCTCTCAGCATTTCAATACATCAAAAGTGCAATCGAATTCCTTTATCATTAATGGGATCTGATGATTTTACGGTTGAAAGTCATTAAACCAATATTCACTAATGAAAGAGATATTTAATAATTTCACGTCTAAATTAATTTCTTCTTTATTCGATGATAAAAATCTCTGAATAAATATATGAAGAAAGAAAATATTTATTTGTCTTTGAAGCTTTAAAACCAAGATTTATTTCTATCCTGTAGACGTTGCAAAAAATAACTACTCAAAAGCTCGACTTGGTTTTTAAAATGTTTGCTTTAGAATTTCATTAAGTTCATGCGGTTTTTCATATTCGCACGACCCTATCAAACAAAAGAGGGCCACTTGAAGTTTTTAAACTTATCTTAGCGAAATAATTGGATTAGGGGAAAGAACTTATCTATTAATTCTGGAACCGCCATGTTATCAATTTCAATGCGAGGAAATTGCCAAAAACTCGGAAGATGATATTAATTTGATCTTTTAAATATTTTTAATATAAAACTTGTCTGAAAAGAAGATGGGGTTTTTATAAAAGAAAATAATTTTTATAAAGCAGACGATGAAGTCATAAATAAATGATAGAAAAGGGAATTCTGGTCTCCTGTCGCTTCGACTGGTAGGATGCGATTGTCATCTTAAGTAATAATTCACTTTAATGGGGCGATATTAAATGCACACATTATGTAAAATCTTTCAAAATTTAAATAGGATGATATAAATTTATTAAAATTTTACAATATCCGCATTGATAAAACCTCCACACATCAAGATAGGCAAATTAACGTTCAGGTTTTATGAAATAGCTTGGCTTTTAGGCGCTTTATTTCTTTGATGGACCGTGCTAAAATATTCAAATGATGCTTTTTAATATCATCGAATCTTGATATGATATACATTAAATTTTCAAATCTATAGGCGGTAGCATATTTTCGATCTTATCTAATACATGTATTTTGATACCTATGTCGGAGCTAACACCATATTTTCAAAGGAAACAGCCATTTACAGAATAAGATATCTTTTGTAATGCTAACATATTACAAATAATTTTTTTTTAATAACTTAAAATATGATATAATTTACAACTTAAAATTTGTCTTGTCATCTCAAAAGTTTATTGAAAACCATCTGTTGGAAAAAAAATATGGGTAATATGATTTTGTAACGTTTTCTTCTTAAACTGCAATGCATATATGACAATCAAAACAAAATTCCCACCTAGGCTCACTGTTCTAAATTATTATTGTCAGTTTGTCGAGAATGGTACAACATGTAAGTCATTAACTTATATGTTACATAAGGAGTGGTTTTACAAAGAGTGATATGTCCACAAGCAGAGGTACAGAGTATAGACCCATGTGGTTTCAAAATACAAGTTAAATAATATTGAACAAATACGATGAATGTTGATTTTCTATATGCAAATTAAAATTGCATCTAAATCTATCTACCATGTGCAATACAGGGAATGAAATCTTCGCCGCTATTGCAAGTGTTTAAAATTTAAATTATTCATGGAAATTTCTGTAAAATTATAGTTTGTAAAATCCATGTCCGAGAAGTGTGACAACTGGGATGAAAAATTCCCTTGGGGAACTCTGATCCACCAGGTGAGACATAAAATCAGAGGTTGCAAAATGAAAGTTTACCAATGTTGAGTAAATACGGTGAATTTTGAAATTCCATATGCGTATTTTAAGGCGTTAGGCCATAATTGTGGTTTTCTTTGTTTTGCGTCCGCGTGCTGGTAGGATTTGACTTTACTGAGTTAAAAAACACACACAAAAATACTTCAGAAAATCAATGGTTGAACAAGTCGGAGAAATTTTATTTTGCTTTATTCATATATAAAACAATCGCTGATTTTAGATTTAGTATGTTTTTACAGATATATAGTTTGTCAAAGTAGATTTATTGAAAAACTAGATGTCAACTTTTATGAATTGGTGTTAAGTCTGTTTGATATATCTATCCAAAAAGGCTGTGTTTTTCGTCCTGGCTGGCTGGTAGGTTTCAAAAATTTGTCCGGACGCAAAACAAATTAAAAAACAGACAAAGCCTTACCTCTCACCCAAAACATTCAAAGGGGAAGTAATCTTATCCAAACAAACCGAATCAATATAACTGTTCTCTTCTAACTCCTTATCTATACCAAACACCCAAAACACGCATTTAAACCGACCATGTCGTTAAATCATATATTCCTGTCATTTTATTGCGGAAGAAATGAACAACACTTCAAATTTTACCATTAAAGTCTAAAACATGATATCTTAATTTGAAGAGTGCTTCGGTAACTGCATTAATGTATTAAAGCTGTAAATTTTATGGAATATATAACAATAATAATGCTATTTCGACCACAATTACTTGAGTACTGAAAAAGGAAACAATTTCACAATTCAGTAGTCTTGTAATGTTGAAGCATTTAAAAGTCATATAAAACATTCTTGAAGGAGGAGAGATATTTTAACATCCAATTAGTAAACATTTTGTAAATAGTTATAAATGCAGAGAAGATATGAAATGCATCGTGTCCCTTTATTTGTGCCATCTAAAATTACACGAATAAACTGTAACTAATTTCTTTATTCAAAAGCGTTTGGTACGCAATATGTTTTATTGCAAAGTCATTGTACATGGCATTTAACTTATTAGCAGCTCACTGAAATGAAACTGGCAAAATATGTATATATATATATATTCCATTTCTGGGGTAATCAGTGGGGGAAAAGTGGTCAAACTTAGCCTTATCGGGTTTTTTTTAGTTTTTTTTATTTTAAAATTTCTGTGCTATAAATATTTGATTTTTAGTAAACCACATTTTTGGAACTGAGCTTACCTGATATAAAACCAGAAAAGCGTTCCTTTTTGTTTGACGTAGTAATAATGTAAAATGATCGAAACATATTGTTGTCTTTAGATTCAGGAAGGTCAATGTACCCAAAAATATGATCTTAAACATAAATGAAGCATTTTAAATTAATTAAGTTAAAATTATTGCATAAATAACCTTTGTGTAATAAAAAAGACAATTAAAGAATATACCTAAAGCAGGTTTTTATTTATCTGCATGTGAGCAATATAATTTATCAGTCAGTTAGCGTTCGATGTATCAGGTCTTTCTAAAACGAATTCACCTTCGAAAAATTTAGATGCTTTCACTTAGACACAGGTGAGTACGCCTGACTTTTCGAATGTGTATCACTATAGTCTATCATCCATACATTTTAGTTGTGAGTTTGCTCATAGTTTTAGGGCCAATTCGATTCGCAAAGCAATTGATAAGGTTTGTATAGTTAGTTATTTGCCCGGGGTCTTTGGTTCGTTCCATCTTTCTAGATCGGCACGATATGGTTTCACTATGAAATGGAAAGGTATGGGGTTAATACCAGAGAGACTTCACTCCAACCACATGTTAATCAGAGGGAATTTATAAATCTAGAGGTCTCCACAAGGCCTTCAACAATGGTGGAATACCACTCCTTGTGAAAAGCTCTAAGGATGCAAGGGATAGTAAATTTCATTAAAATTGGCGTTATCTGTGTACACTTTGTTTTTATGACTGTATAATTCTATGCATGCCTATAAAGAGAAATAAATGTGCACAGCTGACAAAAAAATAAATTTTATGCAATATCCAGCCAAAGAAAAAAACATATAATCATGTTTTACTTTACAGGTTATGTTTTTAAATTGAACGCTTTCTTTATAAAACATGCAAAAAATTCAGGACGGTAGTCCAATTTGGGACCATTTTACCAAGTTATCGCCAATGCGGGCCATAAATTGTGCATATATTGGTTTTCTACAGACAACCACAGTTCATTTAAACACCAAAAAACATACCCATTACCCTGTCGATTTTTCACAAAATTAAGTTCTAATGGAAGCTGCCATTTTTAAACTGGTTTACATAGCCAAAAAGTGGATACCTAGGTGCATGACAAGTACCTGACAAAACCAGTATATAATCTCTAGCTGAGAGGACTTGTGCTGTTTTTTGTTTGTAGAAAAGAAGTTGCAACACATAGAATTTAAATTCTTTTTTATTGTCAAGTCAAACATGTTTTGCAACTGTATCAAACTTAGTTATTAATAAAATAGGGATTATACCGAGTACCTCCCCTACCTCCTTAGCAAGTCCATTTTCAGAATTTCATGTGAATTGCCTCCCTTACACTGTGCTTAAAATTGTCATCTCTTAGCCTACGTATTAATCGTAGAAACATTTTTCAGAAAGAAAATACATTTCTGTGTACAAATCATTAAAAATAAACATTTTTCAATTGAATTTAATTAAATGCAGTGTTTTGTACTGCACCCTTTCCTAATTTTTATGCTCCGATATTAATGTAAGAGCAATTTGGAAACCATAATGTGAAAGATAGAGATGACTTATGGTAAAAACTTCAATACATTTTGTATTTTACAATATTGTTATACTGAAAAACAAGGTTTGACACTTTGTGTCTAGTTCATTTATCCAGATAATCTGCTTTATATGATGATGGCCAGTTTCTTTAAAAAAGAAAATTTTGACCTATACAGGAGGTGTTGTTAAAAATTTGATTTTTTTTTTATTAGTACACTTTAAACGCATAAATAGAGTTTTTCTTGGTTATTATTATTGAACTGTCTGTCTGGAAAAAATAACTTTATAAACATTTTCAGGAAATAAAAGTTCCTTAAAAAAGGCAGGGGGCAGTACTCGGTATAATCTTTATTTGCCCCGACTAAGTTTGATACATTTGCAAAACATGTTTGACTAAGAAAATTAAAGAGAATTTAAATTCTGTTTATTGCAACTTCATTTCTACAAACAAAAATACCCAACGTCCTCTCAGCTTGAGATTAATGCACATATAGGTATGCAATGTTTGGCTAGGTAAAGCAGTTAAAAATGGCAGCTTCCTTCAGACCTTAATTTTGTGAATAATCGACAGGATAAATTATTGAGCACAGAATCAAAGTTGATTCCAAAGAACACAATGTTCGAAGATACTTTAAGTGTTTTAAGATATCCTTAATAAGACAAAAACAAAATGAGTCCGGGACAAAATATATTTGGTCGTTCGGTTTCTCTGCCTGTAGGTATAACTCATGCATTTAAAGGGGTCGGCGGGACGCATAAATACTCGACAACTCCGCCAGTAGCCGAGGAAAATAAACGTTACTAGTTCCTCGAATTCTCCGTTTTGAAATAAAGTCCCTTCTTAGAAGGCGTCTTTTGGTAGATCGGGTTGTATCAATTCTCGACCAACGTCTCGGACATGGACTTTCTGTCAGCGAGTAAAAGATCCCTTTGCAAAAGCTCGTAATGAGTCTTCTTTAGGGTGGATAATACTAGGCTGACCTTCCGTGCCAAGGCATCCTGTGGCATTGACCTTACCCTTATGCCATAGGATAGAAGAATAACACGTTATGGAATACATCTAACATACAGAGAACAATAAGCTTTAGAACACGTTATGATATGTATCCAACATCCCGAGAACAATACACTTTAGAACATCAAACATCCTGTCCGAGAACACGTAAGTATCGCTACGTTACAGGAAATATTTATCTTTGTCTGGTAAACGAATCTGACCACAAAATTACTATAATACTTTATGCTGTTCTCTACGCGCCTGCACGTAATTCCCAGTTTTCCAATATTTGGTCCAGAGCGTACCTGATGAAGGTTGATCCAGAAAAGGGCAGTGTAATTAAAACATTTTCAATTGTGTTTTTCCAATTTGTCTACAATCTGTTTGATAAAAGAAAGAAATGCAAGGCACTACTTTTTAAGAACTTGTTTTGTGCCCCACGGAAATCTAGTGAACTAAAGGCAACGTCTTAACTGGAAATTATGCAGTACACAATCCAGAAACGATTTTGATTGTGTCCTCCTGGTATATATTCCATATTCTTTCTTTAAATACTATACTCCAACCAACTAGACCGATGATACATACGTCATACGATAAGGTCATCTGAATTTACATTCTCATGCTTATTTGGAACTGGCTTGGAAAGATCAACTGCTTGTTTGTCATATTTCATTTGATCTTGATTTCATTGACTCAGTATTCTTACTTTAATATACCGAGTCAAGTAACCGTGTTATATATTGCACAACCACGAAAATATCATACAAGCATGAAACATATTATTGGTTAAAATAATACGAAAACTGCCAGTAAGGCCGCAATTTAATGAAATCGCGAATTTAAAAAATGCGCAAAATTGTATGGTTAATCGGCTTTAAAAATTGCTTGCCAGAGTTATCTTTCATTTGACAGTTTTATTTTATTTTATCGGACTCTTAATTATTAACTGCCAAAGGCGGATTGATCCACTAGCTCCCCTTTTGAAGTCGGATTTTTAATGTTTGCATATTGAAATTTGGTCAAAATTTACCGCACCCGGTGCTTGTAAAGACCGTAACTTCCCATTTGAGTATTTCCGAATCTACCCCTTAGTGTAGAGCTACCGTTACGTTGTTTTGTGTTAAAGATTGAAATGTGAGAACATGAGAAATGAAATGTCTTTGACGTCAAGTAGACGGAAATCCGGTTAAAAATAAGGTTGGACCAACCAAGATTAACCTGGGCTAAAAATTTAGATGGCTGGTTTCTTTGAGACGCAGACCCCCCTCAAAGTGTTGCGTACGTTCGTTCGGCAAAACTCGCAGTTTGTGTAACCTTTGATCATATAGGTAACTTATTTTCAAAATTGTGTCTGAAATAAATGAGCCAATTGCAAACAAAACTTTGGTCAAATTCCTTTTATGATCCTCTACCAAACATTTGTCCAAAAATCCATTTTGCAAACAAAAAACTAATGGTGTGAGGCTCTTGAGAACACAAATATTCAATTTGAGATATGATTACAGATAACATATGACTTTTTATCGTTTTTTCATCTTAAATAGTCATAAAAACAAAATACATGTAGTGCTTTTCATTGAAAACGCATTATCCTGAAACATTTAAGCTGAAAAGTTTCATATTATATTAAGCGTGAATTGCCGCTAAAAACCAAAGTACCCAAGTACTGTTCCGAGTTGTGCAGAACATATGACATCAAGCTATATACCAAAGTACCCAAGTACCGTTCCGAGTTGGGCAGAACATATGACATCAAGCTATATACCAAAGTACCCAAGTACTGTTCCGAGTTGTGCAGAACATTTGACATCAAGCTATATACCAAAGTACCCAAGTACTGTTCAGAGTTGTGCAGAACATTTGACATCAAGCTATATACCAAAGTACCCAAGTACTGTTCCG
>JARWCS010000050.1:696796-711381 GCA_034783895.1 Geukensia demissa
TTCAAAGGAAAACTTATTGTGACGTCATAATTTACGACAGAAATTACACTTACGACATTTTGTGAAATTGACAGCAGGAAACACCCACTCCTTGTTTACTAAGGTATTTTCATGATACCAATTTCGAACTTACCTGAGAACATAATTAACACTGACTATACAGTGTGGCCTGGATGATCTACTGTTGTGGACTATTGTGGCATAACTTTGAATCCACACCCATCCACCATTCTTTGATAGAAACCTGTAGTACTTTGTCGTCACTTGACCCTTAAGCAACACTGTAAAATAAAAATATATATTTACTAATCTCTATTAAAATTAGTTTTAATATCCTTTATCATGCCGTTTGAATATTATTAGCCTTTATTAGTCTCTCCCAAAAATTATTTTATCATGTCTCTCGGAATGAATAAGCATTTTGCATGTTCTTTTCGAATAACTAGTCCTCATTAGGTCTCTCGAACGAAATCGCATAGAACTTTAACTTGATTATGTCTCTCGAATAGAATAGCATGGTATGTCTATCGTAAAAGACTAGCCTTCATCAGGTCTCTCGAACAGAAGTGCCATGCTTGATTCTCCAATAAAACAATTCTTTATCTTGTATTATAGCTTAAAACACTTATTGCCTATGTTTATAAATTAAAATGTGAAGGCTTCAGTTAATATTGTTACAAGTTGTATCTTGTATTAACTTGTATTCAGTTTATTTTGCCACCGTTTCTTGCCACGGGAATGTATTTTTTTATTTTTCACAGATTTAATTAATTACATTTCTGTCATAACTAAAATGGCTACTAGTATAATATAAAAATAAAGTCGCTTTTAATGATCGACAGAAGAAAAAAATACAATTTTGTGAATCAACTTGAAAGAGCAAATTACCGTACAAGCATTCTCTACAGGAAATTAAGAATGGCTGAAGTAATCGATAATGAAATCATTAAAACACAAAACCAATTTCGTTTGACTTTTAATGTTTTGACCATTTAAATTTATAACTTTAACACGTCAATTTGGACTGTTAATGGTTTGGTTTGGGTGTCATCAATCTCAATTAGACTTGCGCCCTCAACCTGTAACAGTCTTTCAGAAATATCTTATATTCTGTGTTATATCATTCTTTGTCCAACAGAGAAAATCGTTGTCTAAAATTACCTAAATTCTGCAACAATGTTACACAGGTGTTCACGGTAATAGGAAATAAATTGGAGCTCAGTCAGTGGTATAAAATTTTACAAGATTTTCCTTGTCCAATAGTGTTCCATATTTTCATTCACCACAGCATTGCAATTTTCTGCCATATATGTTTGGAACAAATTTCGAAGGGACATGATTACGCATAATTTAACATTAATTAACTGCTGAAACGGCATTTTCGTTGCCAAATTATATAACACACCGACTAAACTATTTCAACAAAATCTTAATGATGAATATAAGAAACGAAAAAAATTCTTTATTTTTCAAAAACTATTCTGAATTAATCGTTACGCCGAATGGATGAGAGCATAAAAACCAAGCGGGAATAACAGGTCAACCAAATATTTTGGACCGTTCGACTATTTTATTGGTGGACTATGGGCTTATAAGTGTCGGTTTCGTGAGACTTTAATCAAGATTAACAAACCATTCACGAGCTCTTTTGATATTCTAATATTATATAATTTATTTACCGTGTAATCATATTTGTTCCAAACAAATATATCTTTTTGGTGATTATATTATAAAGCTAAAAATTATGGAATTTTTATTTCAGTTCGAAGGAAATTGCACTCTTCCATTTTTATTAGCAATACGTCTTGTTCTGAATACGCAGCAATAATAAGTTTTCAAGTGACTGAAGTTCCTCAAAATCCCCGTCACAAAACTTTTTTATTTAATCTTATTTTTTTTTTTACTTCCTGATTGATACTAAATTTATAAATTGGCAAAAATTTGAACTGTTAGGCCACTCCATATTAATTACTAGTTCTTTGGATTCGCTCGCTCCTAAAATCATAGATTTAGAAGTTCCAATAAACTTTATTCGCTTCATTTTTTATCACATTTTTGAAAATTTTCATCAATTTCCCTACATATTTAAATAAAAAATATTCTTGCCCCCTCCTAAAAATATTTAAAAAAAAGATGAAAAAAATTATAAACTGCTCTTTCCGCATCAATTTTGAAGCTTTCGCTTCATATTTTACCATTTTCAGAAAAAAAATAAAACTTAAAATTTTCGCTCGCTCGCACCTAATTTTATCATAAAAAAATCCGAAGAACTAGAAATTAATTTAGAGTTGCCTAATATGAACAATATAATATTGTTTCACTAAGCCCTATAAAAAATTGGACGCTTCTTAAAATAGGATATTTCGCTTGTAATCGCTAACTAAAAAATCAAAATTTCACTAAAATTGACCAATGGCAGCAAGTTTCTCCATCATGTTGGGACAAAATAAGGAAAATTATAAAATAACAATTAAAATAAAAAACCGTCGAAGTTTAGTCTCTTTAGCTAAGCAATTGCACATAGCAAAAAACTACACTGTTCAATATCGGAATTGAAGGAAAATCACGACGATCAGATAAAATCTGAATTTAAAAAGTCCTATTAATATATGGCAGAGTCTGATTTTAAAATCAAAAAGAAAAGAAACACTGTAATATTCCTAAGTGTAAATTAACTTACATGTATGATGAGCAAGTCTCATGTGGAGAATGTCAAATGCATGAATATAATGGTAAAGTGTTCGCTCTATTAGATCTTGTGGTTCATAGCCAGTTAAAGCTGCAACTCTGTAGAAATACAAGTAAAACAACATTTCCATTTATTTTGTTTATAATTTGATTTAGAACCAATACATTCATCTGTTCATTTAAGAATAAACTTCTTTGGTATACTCTGATATTTTCATAACTGGCTCAAAAATATAATTCTAAAAATGGAATAATATTATAACATAACCAATTTGCATGTGGAAATCATATTTAAATAATTTATATAATCTCATGCTACTGTGGCATTTTTGCAATTGGTTTAATAAATGGCATTAATTTATTGATTGAATGTTGAGCTTTGGTGATGTTTTAGTATTTAATTTTTTTTGTTAAGCCTTACTGGCATAACTTACCTTGCATCTAAGAATATAAGTTTGAGATCTAAGCTAGCACGAAACATAAACATATTGCTGAACATTTTGATTTCAGTTATGGCACTTGGTGGTAGAGAATGACCGACAGCAACAAGACCAACGTTCTGGTAACAAGTTTCAAATGGGGCGATATCCATATTGAACTGCTTGACCTTCAGATACCCACTGCAGTGTATTACCTGAAATAAAACTAACGTGGATTAATCTTATATATATTGTAGCATGTCTAACTAGTGTTGGGTGACCTTTTGGCTCAGCAAAACGATTCTACTTATCGAATATAATCGGTTCTTGTAAATTTCAAAACCAGACCTTGGAAATAACAACACTTACCTGTAGTTATATGATACAAAATAAAAAGAACCAATCTATTTTCTTCCTTTCTGAATTTATAAAAGTTAACGTAATATCCAACATGATATGAATGTATATTTCATAAAGAAAGTAATAGATATTAGGTTGCAAAAATCAACGAATTCAACAACACTACTGCTTATACTGTGGAGGCAAGACTTTATGTATGTTATCTCATAACATTTCAGTTAACAATATAAGGCACTTTATATTTCTCATATACTCTACCTTGTAGCCTCCGCAAGTCAGACCAGCATTACGTTTTGCCAAAACACATTTCATTCTAATGAAAAATGACCGTTCTACTTCAAAATCTGTAAAATAGAAAGAAAAAACTGTGTAATATTTAATATAAAACAATTTAATTATTACAAAGTCTGATAATGATTTTAGAAGAAACAATAATCAGTTATATTTGGAGGACAACAAATGTTCACCTACAATGATCAACGAGTTATTTAAATGAAGCTGCTGCTGTTTCAAATTTGTTTGCGACTTAATTTATTAAAAAAGTATTGTCTTGCGTACTTTAAGTAAGTATCCTTAAATTATTTTGTCTTTTCGTTTTCAAGAATACCCATGTGAGAGATCAAAAGTGCATAGTTCAAAGAGACGAGACAAATTTGAAACAAACTAAAAGATAAAACCAAAAACCAAAAAGAACAAAGGCTTGGAATCCACGAAATCCTTTACAAAACAGGAGTGGGGTCAGGTGCTCCGGAATGGGTAGGCATCCCCTGTCTTGCGCGCGGCACCGGTCGTTAAAGTCACCAGGGTCAAAGTCGGTGTCAAACCAAGATGTCTAATTCGGGAGAGTTGCAAACCGTTTCAAATCGGGAAAGGACTCCACGAGTATTTTTCTTTGGTTTTTAAAGTAAGGCTTACATTAAGATCAAATTATATAATGTCTATAATTCAGATTTGAATTTGAATCAATGCCATTTGTCTACTTTTATCTATTCTTACCGTGCCCATAGTTTCCCTGGTAAGGAGGTGCTAGTGTGAGTACAGCGGTCATCTCGTCGTGATCTGCTGGATGTATATATTCATACACACTATTTCCGGTCAGCTCAACCTACGAAAGTATAATCATTATGTAAACGTCACATTAAATGCCTTTTAAAATATAAAAAAAAATAAATTTATATAATAATAAAATTTATTTATTATTGTTCAAGACAACAGAAAAAAATTTAAACTTCAAAAAGCAATACACATTTATATATCTTAATGATTCCCTTGTTGCTTTTCTGCATTTGTAATACATTTAAACTGCGTATTAAGAACAAGACGGATTTCTGTCATCTCTTAGAAACCTACGTGTTTATTTTCTCTAAGATATTTACATTTACTTATGGTAATCCCACATTAATCAAGACCGTTTCTGGGATATATAAACTTATTTTACTTGTGATAATTCCATAGGAACCGTAGCTCTCTCAGCAATAGAAACTTACCTACGATAATACGTAAAATAAATCTTAATTCATATGTTCTTTAATTTCAGTTGAACTGAATTTACTTATATATTCATTACATCAATTTTTAGATAAAAGTATTGGTCGATATTCTGTTTTTTAATCATAATTTTTTAACTATATTGTTGCATAGGCATTTTTTGGCCTAGTTTTTACTGAATTTAGACTGCTAAACACAGAATACGTTTTTTTCAAAATATCGTTGAAATTTGTACATAACATTATAATGTTTATTAAACTATAAATGATTAAAAAACAAAACTAAACCTGATGACGTGGAAATTGCGTTCATGACATTTGAAGTCAAAATGGAAGATTGTGTTTAAAAATACAAAATAAACAATGTTGAATAAATATGGAAAATTTTAGGTAAGCTATATGTACATTTCAAGGAGTAATCTCTCATCAGTATAGCATAGGAAGTTAAAGTTTAAATCATCAATAAAAAAACAGTTACTTCTAGAAAGATATGAAAATATGAGAAAAAAATCCGATATTTCCGAGTTAAGCAGTCCAGTTTAAATAAACAACGGGGAAGAATTGCCTTCAAAATTGAAATTCGAAAAAATATAAGTTTACATGAAATGAAACGGCTTTTTAGAGTTCCTTTGTCCGCAGACTGTACTTTTTCATTATTTCTTTTGAACTGAGACCAGATGCAACAAAGACCCATCACTTGTCGGTTTGTTATTTAAATAAATTGTAATTATCTTTAAAAACAAAGATGCATCTGGCTATAAAACAGACTGGTTTTCGATGACTAAAATTAAACTGAAGCCGTCCCAAAAATTAAACTTGTTATAATCTCAGACACTCTGTTGCTGCTTCTTCATTTACTTGATAATCCGAAATTTTATTAATAACCACGATCTTCGATGCGGCGATCCCAGCTATACAATTGGTAATCCCAGGTATACTGGTAGTAATCCAAGGTATACCAAAGCTGTCATTACTTCTCAGATGTAAACTTACTTGTGATAAACCAAGATGAACAGATGCCGTCTCGGAGATGTACATGATTTTGCCATCTGGAGCAATCACAAAGATAAATCCATCTAATGTCTGGAAAAGAAAAAAACATCCATGTTTTATTCTGAATTATTTTTAAAAATATATATATAAATTACAAGAATCTTATCTAGAAATTATGAGAAAGTGTATGTTTACGAGTCTGTAATTTGCACAAAAACATAACAAACACATTTATGCATATATACAAATACGGACATATTTGAAGTTCGTGTCCATGTTTGTGAGAAAAAGTCAGCCAAGTAGTTTTCATATTCATAAATTTTATATATCGTGAAAAATAATAGATATGTTTTTTGTTTTTTTTTCATGTAGATTTTTAAGATATTTTTATCCTACTTTTTACTATATTTTAGACGAACTGTTTTGTTAAAAACAATAAATAAAACACTTATGTAAAAGAAAAATTGTCCTTGCGTTTGGCAAACCTAAGAAGACATAATTGAATCTAAGTAAAGTTTTTTTCATAATATATTTATTTTTTCGGTTTCAAATACGTAGTAACTTTTTTTGCTTCTTTCTTAAATTACAGACAGTGATACATTCGTCTGGAAAATCGACAGTTGCAATATAGAGATCTCCTTTGTTCTTAATAAAATGGCATTATCTGGTGTCGTTTAATAAAATAAAAACAAATTACAGGCAAATCCCTTTCTGTTATCCGCCTAGTAAGATAAAAGTAAATGATGTTTTGCGAACTTAAGCTTAGTCAATTGAAAATCAATTAAAGCGCCTTCTTACTGAAGCTGTCAATTTGAAAGGCTTGGCTGAATATTGATTAGAAAAGAAATTAGATACACGTAAAATCACTTTCTTTTACTTTTATCAGTCTCTTTCCAAATGGTGGGATAAGAAGAAATGAAAAGTAGATTTCTTAATTACCATTTAAATTATAAGGAAATACAAGACGCCAAAAACGATTATAATTTGGTGGTATAAAAAGCGTGAAGGAAATTAAAAATGGGCCAATTCCGGTGTTTTTGTGACTCAAATTAAGCTCACTATCGCGAGTTAATTGTTTGATGCTCTTAACATGTTTTCTACCAATATTAATTGACGCTTAGAAGTAATTTCTGTCAAAATTTCCGATAAAAACGTTGTATATTTCAGCGGAGAAATGAACAAGAAAATTACTTTGATATGTTAAAGCTGCTGAAAGCATATTAATAAGTATTACGTTTTTCATAAAATTGTCAGGAAATCTTTATTTCTATATGTAAGAATTTATCATATAAAACTGCCAAGCGAGATAACTCGTCTAAACCCGAAATGACCATAACAAACAGTAAAACCTTAAGATTTATTTCCTATTTATTATTTTCAGAAACCCCATTAGTGTTTGTTCAATAGCATCAATAAATCGAATACATTGAAAGAAAACAACATTTAAAATTGGCATCTGTCGCATAAAAGATATCATACATTTTACAATTCGAAAATTTTACTGAAAACGGACTTTTTATCTTCCTTTAGCATATTTATATATAACAAAAGTCTTTTTATTTTAAATAAAACTTGGTATATGCATAAACTGTCCACCGCTGTCATCCGATCGAGAGTTGTTTTCGGTAATGCTTTCACACTTTTTTCTTCTTAATTGTATTGGCATTGTCTTGCCATCTTTACTTGTGACGATGAAGTTTAACCAGAAACTAGACTACGTGTACAAATTCAACTGACTTTAGATTGCACGGAGAAACTTCATTGCCGAAGGGATTAAATTACAGAACTGGAGTTTGTCCAAACAAATTGAGTGACCCAGGTACTGTCTAATATTAGTGTTTGTAGAACCATATTTAGGGTTTGTCAGATTTTCCACAATTATCATTATTATATGTGTTTACATAAAAGTTATTTTGTCTTATGTTCCAGTGACTTAAATAAATACATTCTTATTCTTATGAAACCAAAGAAAACTAGAGAAATGAGTAAAATATACCCAAATTGTGAAGAATTAAAATCCGACATATCAATTATCCCAGAATTCCAGAATATCTCGAGCACATTCAGTATCATCACAATTTTATAAAGAATTGAATATGTCATGTAATTTTTGTTTTTCGTCTATGATTATGGTTCACCGGATTACAACAAATGTATCAAACGCGTAGAACATAATGTTCAGGTTTTTAATGAAAGGTGGGCTGTACATATCAGGATGCCACTAGTAGAACATATGCTGCTAACCCTTCGAACCACTGGTTTTACGAGCATTGTGTGTTTAGTCTTTACTAGTATATTTTAGTGTATAGCATTTTGAATGTTACTATAAGTATTTTTTTCCTTTCTCTTGGTATGTTATCTTGACAAAATAACGCGTTTTGAGACGTATGCATTTGTAGATGTTACAAAGTTAGTTTAATAATAAGAACGTGATATGCATGATATTTAAAATAACGAATGTGGAATACAATCCACATCTTTTCTGGATTGTGCACTGCATAATTTCTCGTTACATTTAGTTCACTAGATTTCTGTGGGGCACGAAACAAGTTCTTAAAATATTGCCTTGCATTTCTCTCTTCTGTTAAACATAAACAGGAACAATTGAAATTGCCTAAATTTCACTGCATATGAAGCGCTTTTCTGGACCAAATATTGGAAAACAGGAATTACGTACAATGCGTTTTGCATTTTTATTGAGTGTATGTTTCCGATTTTTTTATTTGTCAACATTGTCCACTGCATAATTTCAAAACTCGAAATCTCATGAATAATCGTCCCGGGTGAGACGAAAGTCAAACCAATCAATTTTTTTCATAAATGTATTTTACCACTGTAACATGAGAATCTATTTAAGACTTCTCTAGTATGCTTGAATAAGACTTGAGTTAATTCCTAGAAAAGGTTTTTCTAGTTTTCCGACCTTCTGAACTTCTGATAGCTTTTTACCGATGTCATTTTCTCACAAAAGAAAAAAGGCATGTTAAGTTTTAAGGCTTGTTATTTTTTCTAAATGTAGTAGAAAACAAGATAAAAGACTAAAAGCACAGTTTGTCACTAGAATATCCAATTAATGTCTGCTGAGTCGAGAACAGAGGTCAAATGTAATACATCCGATTATCTCGTCAAAAACAGCGAAAAGATTATGAATTTTCCATTTCAGGCATAATTATCAATACTGAAGAGGCAATCAACAAATTAAACACAAGATAAAATTGTTTTACAATCGTTCGGATTATCAACATGATTGTTTATGCTTCGGCACGAGCGGAAGTGTCCTGTTCGGAAGAGATAATGGAATTTTCTCTTTTTTTACTGAATATTTTCATTGACAGGTTGCGGCTTTTGACATATGGACACAAATTTTCTCCAAATATGAAAAAAAACATTCACTGCTATTTGTGTTTAAGCGCTGAATTTGTTCCAAACTGTATTTTTCGATTTAAATATAACGTTCAAAGGAATCTTATATTGCTTATAGATAGTAATATTTACCTGTAACAGATGTGAGCCGAGTTCTTTTTCTAAAGGAGATTTGGGAGGTGATCGATGTCCCCATGCTTCGCCAAGACCTAAAAATATTTAAAAAAAAAAACAGTATTCATAATCTTAGACTGCTAGGAAAGTTCTTTAAATTGCTATTGTCGAAGACACTTGTTATTATATGTATGTTAAAATTGCATTATCTTTTAAAAGGTAGACAACCATTCTATTGAGTGTGATGGTTATAATACATTCATTACAAACAATGTAATAACCTAAAGCCAAATTGCCATTAGTACGAAAAGACATATTCTAGTCATTTCAAAGAATTCGAGAAGGTTATAAAGAAAACAAAGGTGTCAAAATTTCGATATCCACACCTAGGTAATGGGTAATAAGCTGCAGCGTATATTGATGTCTCTTTTTATTTTATTTTTTCCCTTTAAGTTATATTTGAAAATGACTGTTCATTGCTTAAGAGTAAATGATTCGGATCATTTTTCAGATTTATTTTTTGGTTTAATTGAATCCATACCATTTTACCCGTCATTTTAAGTATTTGGTAGGTTTTAATTGTGTCTGTGTGTTTTTCCCGACGCAAGTCGGGGTAGCCTTTGTTCTTAAAGGCGCTAACAGCATAGCCTGGAATCCTGGCCCAGCTTGCCGTTGCGTCGCAAGGGCCAGGTGGGGGATAAAATCACGTGACTCGATTCAGTGCCAGTCGACCCTGAATTAAATGCGCATGTCAAGAGAACGAAGTAAACAAACAAAATGGCGATAAGTAAACGTGAAAATATGAGTTTGTGCATTATATAATTCATACCTCGTGTTTGATTGATTGAAGCGAGGGCATGTTTTAGCCGAAGATTCTCTTCTAAATTTGTACGAACAGCGTCTGAAAATCTTGTCAGTATGGATGTCGCCATGTTTGTATACAAAATAATATCCCACAATCCCTTGTTAATAATTGGCCAATCATAGACCGATACAATTTGTTCTCCACCTGGCTATACTGCCGATAGTCAGTGAGCCAGGACCCCAGGCTACATAACTGGGTCAATCTCAATGTTTCTGTTACTCTGGAAAACTAGCAAAATTACATGGTTGTAGCTAATCTACAGCAAAACCACTGAAGGTACAAATAAACTGAGACTTGACAACAATGCATTTATAGGTAAAAATGCAAATGAATGGTTAAACATTAATAAAATAGCCTGAACATGTGGTTCATTCTCTACATGTATAAAATCGGGGAACATCTCAAAGTTGTTAACATCAACTTTGTATGACTATAATCATCAACAGATTAGCACTACATTAGAAATTAAAAAAAAAAAATACTACCGCCTATTTCTGGACATTCACAATATTTTTACACTGAATCCAGCTGAACATGTCTTGATAAATGTCTTAGATTAAGAGAACCAGGTTTATTATCAATTGTATTTTGATTCTAAACTAGCTGTCAGAAGCAGCGAGTAATTTTTTTAGGTCAGTACAACACATTATCTCTTTTGTATTTTTAATTTTCTGTGTACGATGTATTGATTTCAAGTTTTAAATCCAGTAAACTTAGTTTTTAATGTTTGCCAACCCACTGTTCCAGGTTAGGGGGAGCACTTATGGATATGATTTACCCTGCCACACACTTAATGTGCCTGTCCCAAAACTGAAATCTGTAGTCCAGCGGATGTTATTGTTTTCATGTTTACTAATTTCATATTGTAAACTTTTTTTGCAATGACAATATATTGGAGCACAACCTCAAAAACTGAGGTGAACACAACAGGTTTAAGTTTTTTTCTTTATTTTTGCATTTTTTTAGGAGCCAGCAAGTAAAATTTTCAAAAATGTTTATATTTTGGAACAGCAATGAAAATTTCTAAAAGTGAAAGAATATTGTAGCGAGTTATTTATTTTTTTTTTTGAAATTTGGAACCTATAAAATGAGAAGCTAGTGAATCCGAAGAACTATTTACAGTGAAACCTGTCTAAACCAAACACCCCCAGGACTTTGGTTTTAATTCGGTTTACACAGGTGTTGGGACTATAGAAGTAACCGGAAGACTGTAGACTGTATTTGGTGGATTATTGTTGCATTAATTAAACAATGTTGAATATCGTCACATTTTACTCATGGGGTCTAGAGCTTGCCCTACAGTGTTAATATATGCCCATTACTGAAGACATTAAAGTCTATAGATGTTTTTAATTTATCATTTTATAGAGAATCATATAATATCTTCCATTTCTATATAAATAAATTAATAACAGGCTTTTTACATTGTTGTGAAAGTTTTGATACCATGTCAATCATGACTTAAATAGATTGTGACTATACACCGGATTTGTCTATTGAGCAACACGATGAGTGCCACTAGTGGAGCAGGAGTTGCTTACCATTATGGAGCACCTGAACTCACCCTGGTTTTTTTAGGGTTTGTGTTACTCCAGCATAAGTTTTCAGTGTAGTGCTGTGTGTTGTATGTTTGTCTTTCGCTTCATTTTGTTGGCCATGGTCTTGTCTTTCTTCCAACTCACAATTTCTGTTTGCACCATTGTTATCTTCAAATTCCTTTCATCAATGCCAGTGTTTTCACAAATATTACCGACTCCATTGTGACGTATTAAGACACTTCTATAAAAAGTGATCTATTTATAAAGAAATGTTAATGAGAAGTTGGAAAGAGGGCCTTTATCACTGGTAAATGCTTAAATGAGGTGACCTTTAAGGCAAGAGTGACCATATATGAATAACTAAGCACATACCAACTTGTATTAAACTTGACTCTGGATCTTCTTGCAAACACAATGGCACTTATCTATAAATATAAAAGCCTTTCATTGTTTCTAAAACATGGAAAAATTACTTTACATAATTAAAGTTAATTTTAAACATTTTGCTAGTTTTGTGACAAATTTTATGTGAAAATTGATCTATTACTGAATTTTAAAATGAGCACAAAAGTGGGTGTCTTTAGGAGCTAGGGACTCCATACCTCTCCAGACCCCTCAGTTCAATCTTTTTTTATTCTATATAAAAAGAGAAAGTAAATCCAGAAAAGCATTTTACATGCATTTAAATGTGGCTTTTGTTTATTTGTTAAAACATATGTCAGATCTGGATCATGTCTTTCTGGCATATATTCAATATTCCTTCTTTAAAACAAATGGCCCACACATTATCTTTGTCAAACAAACTAGAACACATACATACCATGGCATGTTGATCTGCTGTGGAAAGCGTGGATGCTCGATGAAGTTGACATATTTGTGGTAAACAGTCATCAACATTGACATAATTCAGGGAGAAAATGTGTTCTGATGGTTCCTTAAATGAAATATAGCAAAATAACTATATAAAAATACAGGACATTTGAATATATATTGCACAATATTAGAAAAGTATTACTGGGTAGTATTCGTGTTTTACAATCTATGCTGATTTATTTTTCTGTATATGTTCACAGGTTCTAATTTAGCATATATTGCTTAATTTTATGAAGTTTCCAGGTAAATTTTTGCATTTTGCATGTACATATTTTTGCAGAAATATTGAAACCGCAAAGATAGCAAAAATTAATACACCATGAATATTACTGCTTTTACAGTAAAAATTTTTTTAAGCGATAGTGTAATTTCATCTTGGTTCAAAGTTGAGAATAGTTAAGGCTATACAAGTATAAATTTTCAGTCTGTCCATTTTTTTTTGGCATAATTCTTTTTACAATCCTTTATGACAAATTGATTGATTGATTTATGCTTGCTTAAAATTAAAAATGCACTTTAACTCACAGACAACTTCATCACATTAAAGAAGAATGCCAGTGGGTTTCATGGTTTGGATTTGATGGTTCTGTTTGTATTTGAAGGATTTTATATAAAAATTTTACATATCCATTTCAAAAATGGCATTAAAATACCTTAAAATATAAATAAGAAGTTTTGAGAAAAAGAAAACATGACATTACCTTTATGAAGATATAAGGACTGATGATATTTTTCTCTTTCATGGCTACTGTCTGCTCGGATGAAACTATAATCATCTTATCATTATGGTCCATTCTAAAACAAGGTGTGCAAGTACTGTTTGAGCTTTTATTTTCAGGTATGTCAATTTTGCTTGGCTTTCCTTACATAAGCATTAAAAAAGGGCCTGTTCACACCAGGCTTAACTTAATCCAGATTAACCTAATCTGGATCATCTTAAGCTAGTTTACAGGTAACCTGTTGTGTCACACTAGTGTTGGTGTTCTGCTTAACAGCAATCAAAGCGCTGTTCCTTTGCTTGGAATTTACTTGTACATATGAGATTTTTGTGTCATGAATATTTACACCATATCCCCCCTTTTTTCTATTTTTTTTAATACGGATTAAAATTGAATTACAGAAAAGAACATAAGTAACGTTATCAATTATGACGTCAGATTTAATCTACATTTGCATTCACACTACCATTTCATCCTGATTAATTTAATCCGGATTAACTTAATTCAAATTAATATAATCTGGATTAAATCAAACCTAGTGTGAACGCAAAGTAATCCACATTCACCTGAGTTAATCCGGATTAACTTCTGTAGTGTGAACAGGGCCAAATAGTCACACCAAATGTCAGAGCATATATCAATTTAAAAAGTATTGGAAAATATCTAATTCATTAGGCCATACAGTATTAATTTCTAGATTCTCAAGTCCTCTCTCTTACAATTCACATTATCATAACTTTTAAATATAGTGTACCCTAAAGTAAATGAAGGGCATTACATGTAGCATATTTTTATACTTACTTGGACATCAACCCACCAGACCATTCATCTACTTCTGTAACAAATCTCAATGGAAACTAAAAAATAACCATAACAAAGATTAATACTTCATAACTTTAAAAAATGCTGCTCAATTTTATATTTAATGAACAACCACTTATTTATATTTTAATATGACTTAGATCTCTATACTAGCTGAGACATGTATGTCTCCATCATAAAGAATGGATTCCACCCTTGTTAAACAGCCAGAAACAGGGAAAGTTACTTCAATTTGCATATACTTAAACAGAGGCAAAACGTGTCCTTGGGACACAGATGCCCCCGCTATATCGTTTTGTGCATGATGAATGAGTGTGGATAGTGGGGTTGGACATGGATAGTGG
>JARWCS010000050.1:711481-724842 GCA_034783895.1 Geukensia demissa
TTAGATTAGGTCGATTGTCGTGTTTTATGTATAGTTTCACATTTTGTATTTCGGGGCCTTTTACAGCTTCCGATATGATATGGACTCTGGTGCATTGTTGAGGCCCTTATAGGACCTGTAGAAGTTTAAATTGTACTGTCATTTGGTGGATGGCTGTCTCATGGACAATCATGCCACATCTCCTATTTTTGTATATACTTTACGTTGAAACGGCCGGCGATTGTAACAAACACTGACTTTGACTACCAAGTAACACGCCTGGTGCCTTTACTTGAACAGAAGATGAATAGCCGTCGGGAGAACCTAAGTAAACCTTCGTTTTTATACTGTTCGTAATAGCCAAAATTTAGTTTTCTGTCTAGTGTTTTCTGCATTGATGTTCGTCTTTTGGTTTTTTCTGTTGACCATGGACTTGTCTGTCTAAGGATTGTCTGTATCTTTGAATTCTTTTTTAAAATCATTAATCAAAGTAAAAAAAAAATCAACAATAAAAACATATTCAGAAAAAAGGCAACATAACACAATACAGAACACCTTTAAAAGGTGATTTGAAGATCTGAACTCGACATGTCCAATGTAATCAGTGCTTTGTGTTTGCATTATGTATCATTACCAAAGTGGGATTTAACTGTTGAAAGTTATTGATAAAAGCTGAATGTTTATAATGTAATCATTCAAGTTAATTCCTTTATAAAACAATGTTTATTTTAGAAACCTAGAAAGGAACTTGATAACCCATCTAACAACGGGACTGTTTGAATTCAATACCAACTTGGAAGTGATGTAAGTAACCCAAGGAAAAATTATCGTCTGATGGTATGTATGTCACCTCAACGATAGATGAAAAACAATAAAAATTCAAGAGTAGAAGGATTATGTGGCTCAATAATTATCGGTTGAAAGACAGGAAAAGGGTTTAATATAAAGAAAGAATATCAAAAGCAAACCAATAAACTTCAATGACAAATTTAAACGTAACTGATATGTTTTGTGTTGACAACAAAGTTGTTGATAGTACAGACTGAAATCAGACGATATGTCCAATAAAGATATTTTACGATTTATTATTTCAGTAAAATTTGTTTCCAATTCCAATAATCAATAAAAATAGCTTCGAGTGACGTATTATATACTCCTGCTCATAAATATGAAATATTTTATTTTCGACCTTACATTAGAAATAGCTATGGCTAGACTTTGTCAAGCAAAATTCTTATAAGAAAATGGCAGATAATGCTTGCAGGATGATAATAGAGGACAGTTTAATAATAAAAATTAGATGAAATAAAACATTTGAAAGGATTTTATCCGGAATAAAAAAAAATAGTGTATTTTCACAAAAATATGGGTTTCAGAACTCATAGAAATAGCCATCGGACAAAAATCTTAAATCGAACACTTTTGTAGCTTATAAAATAATGAGATTTGCGTAAAGATTTTTTGCATTCTGACTCATAGATTTAGCATGCAAGTTTCCAAAGTTGATTTTTTTACTCAATATTCCATATTTATGACCAAGTGTATACTATGCCATTGTCTTGCTTATCATTAAACTGTTCACTTCTTCTAACAGAAAGATTATTCATATTTTGCATTAATAATTGATCCACAGACCACCACCAGATATGTTTTTTCAAATTATCTTGTACAATTTTCATCCATATTTCAATTCAAATACTGCATAATCAATATTGCATTTGCCCAATACCTTGCTTTATTTGACTATCAATGATATTTTTAGACAAAATCCCGGTAGACGAATTTTAATTGATGTCTTAGTTCCGTTCAGGTGTAGCAATCCAGCCGTACCTGCATACGGAGTGTATATTTTTCAGTTGATACGCTACTTCGGGGCTTGTGCTTCATATCAGGATTTTATTGATAGACAGTTGCAGCTGACAAGAAAGCTACTGAGCCAAGGGTTTCTCAGGGAAAGATAAGAGTCATCATTCCGGAAGGTTTTCGCTCGCCATCATGATTTTGTTGACCGGTACGAAATATCCATTTCACAAATGACAACGGATATCTTTTTACTGTCGTGACTACGAATCTGTTCTTATACCGGTTGCGACGAACATCTAATGTGATTAAACACCAGCTTTGTCTACTGAGTAACATGATGGGTGCCACAAGAGGAGCAGGGCTGCTAACCCTTACGAAGCAACTGAACTCGCCTTGGTTTTTGTAGTGTTCGTGTTTCTGCAGCTAAAGTTTTCTGCGTAGATTTGTGTGTTCAATGTTTGCCTTTCGTTTAATTTTGTTGGCCATGGTCAGTAAGATAAAGTAATTAATAAAAAAATTACCCTGGCACTTATATCTTAGAATTCAAGAAATTGTTCATTTTCTGTAAATAAGTTATTACAACATATTTATTCGGATTTAATTTTGTGCAAGTGTTTTGTAGAATAAATATTTACAATCATAAAAATGTTAATAACCAAAAAATACCTCTTTTAACAATCTACATTTTTACAGAGTTTACAGGCAATGGAACTCCAGCAGCTGTACTGTCTGTCTCAAATGAAGCTTCAGCAGACTTCAATCAAGGAGGTTAGTTTTTTTGAATTTGAACAATTAAGATTAGTAGCCCTTACCGCCATAAAACAAACTTATCAATATATATACTGCAATCAAATCTAAAATATACGGCAAGAAAGGCGATTTCTATTTCCCTTTTGAAAATTGTCCCTTCCTTGACGGCGACGCATATGGTGTATTAATAAATTTGAATATTCTAAAGGATCATACAACAATCGTAAATTTAGAAAGCAGACGGGACCATGACAAAATGAAAAGATAGACAAACATATGAAAATGAAGGGATATGGGAAATTATCAGTGGGTCTGCAATCCAACCAATACAACTTGTTGTGAAAATCGCCCCAAATAAATAATATATATACGTTAAATAAAACTGCTCTTACCTGAATATTGACAAAAAATGGACATGTAACATAACATTAAACACAAAAACAAACCTATGACCACATTTTCTGAATAGGGACAGGCATATAAACATGTGGTGAGTTAAGCTGTATCCAAACCATCCAAAAGGAGTGGTCAAAAATAAAAAAATACAAAAAGCAGCAACCGACGAACCACAAAAATCAAACTGAAATTCACCAAATCCTAAAGAGAATTCTTTTATTACAATAAATATACTAAAACAAAAAAAAATGCAAAAGAAGACATGTCTCGGAAAAAAGCTTTTCCTTAATAACCCAATGTGTTAAAGGGATATATATAGTAGAAAAATAACTACCTGTTGTATATGTTTTGAAAAATGTAACTTGGACAGACTATAGTTTGGCGAAAATATCTAGTGAATTTTTCTGGGCACCGGAGTAGTCTCCAGGGATCGACCCACAGAGCTGACCGGGCGCGAACCCTAGATGGCGGATAGGGGAGGCTCTCTCGTTGGGGTGGGGGCTGCCAGGTTATACTACAGAAAGCCAGGCCGTGGACCATAGTGGGTCACGTATTTGGAGAGTGCCATGCTAATTACACTTAAAAGACCCCTTTTGTAGTTTTCGAAAAAGAGTAAGTGACATGATCAAATATACTATTCTGATTAGACAAAATGAATGTTCCAATAACGGAGAAAACATGTAGAAATTCCGAACACTGTACCATCACAATATCTAGTGAAATTATCTTTTGTCAAAATAGATAATATGACAATTTTGTCAAAATATCGCATAACTTTAACAAAACAAATGATTGAAATTCTTATCTTGTGTACCAATATGTGTAATGTAATGCTCTACTATCTAATTATAGCTGAACCTGATTTCTCTTCTGTTTACAGTCACACACTTGCATGCCGTGACATGTAATTTTACACACATTATGTTAGGTCAATTACACATGGGATACTAATATTGGAAGTTTCTTATATTTTAAAAATAATATTTCTATAATACTTAAAAAAGGTTTTTTTCGTCACTCATAATTTGTTGTTGGAAATAACTTTATACATTATTGTTGTGTTAATCTGCGTCCGTCGTATATATACATTTTGGATCAAGGCTTATGCTCTAATTGTAAGGTGCATGGGTGAAATTTTAGTATTGTTAAACTTTTAAAATGTGAAACAGAAACAGTTTTATAAAATTTTAATGTTAAAGAAAGAACAGAAATCTATTTAAATGTGTCGGTTATCTTTTTTAAAGATAGTACTTGTTTTTAAATATGCTAAAGTAGCAATAATTATGGTATGGGTAATTCTGTGCTCGGGGACTGTGAAAATAAACAAACAGAAAGTGGAATATAAACTAAAAAATCACGTTTCACAAACCATAAGCTTCCTAAAAATAACAATAATAAAGACACGAGCCAAACAACGGACTGAAAAAGTCAGCTTTAATGTCCAGTTGTTCTATTCAGATAAAACCTATTTAATTACAGTTTCTTTCTGTGCTAAACAGAATATTAGGAGACAAAACTCAATAGGAAATACCATCAAATCTCGTTAATGAGATTTCAATCAATTAGACCCCTATATTGTTATCACGTCTAATGTACGATTGAAAGCATGTAATTGGCCGGAATCCAATAGAAACGGAATCCAGCCCGAAGCTTAACTGGTTATTAATTCTACAAACTTTTTTTGCTTTGGTTAAGTAGTTTATTTCTAATACAGCTTGTTAAATTCTTTAAGTTTATTCCTATTCTTCTTCTAAAACCAGCTTTAGTATAGAGCAGTTTTTTTTTATTGTGCACTATTATGTAGAGTTCGACAGACTCAAGAGGACGTCATATATTTGTGCTATTTTTTTCTTTTTACTACGCAGTGTTAATTGCAAACCCCTTTTCATTTGAAAGAATTAAGAGTATTTCTCTTGGTCGCATTCGGTCAAATTATTATACAAATAATTCATTATTAAGATTCGATATTTAATTACGAGAATTGGGTGATCTTGGTGAAATGTTAACCCCCTGCAAAAGACGCATATTGCATTTTGTTAGTAAAAATGCAATAGTCAATTGGATGTAAAACAACTGTTTGATAAAGGTTTTGGACAACATAGCTCTAGTTTGGCAAATTTCATTTTTCTTTCGGGAAGGGGGGTCTATATTTGTTTTAGTAGGACTTTTCTGGAGATGTGGACTCGGTAGAAATAATGACTCTCAAAATTTGCGTCTTATTTTAAAGTAGACGCATTATAATCATTTCTGTTTTCTCTCGCTTTCTCACGTCAGACAAAAGGTTTACAAAACGTGAATGCTGAGTACAGTTAGGTAATGTAGCTTAGGTATTATTAAAAGTGTGGCACAAAAAAACCTGCACATCACAGAAAATAGAACTGGTCACTGTAAGCAAGAAAATATATGAACTAAAACGGGCAACTTGGCTTAATAATGGTACAAATAGGGTTGGGGTTAAACTGTGATTCGTTTTATGTACAGAAATAATGTATGTTTATTTTTAAAAGTTACATTGGTTATGTTTTTGAGGAAATTTACACTAACGAAATTAAATCAATATAATCTCTCTATATATATATTTAATTTTGTGTATTTGTTACAGTTCTTGCACCTATTAATAAATTTGAGTGCAAACTTGACAGTTTTCCCTACACCTGTGTTATATTAATCGTATTTACTTCTCAAAATAAAATAATATTATATTTCATTATTAATATATCCTTATCAAAATTCATAAATACCCGTTACATTGGCACAGCCAGATCTCTTAACCACAAAGCCTGGACAAACAATGTAAAACCAGCAGGGCCCTATCTAAGTTTTATGTCTTGGTGATAGGTAATACCGAAGTCGCTGATTGTTACTTTTTCTCTGGTCACAGGTGTGAAAAGTAAAAACTTGTGACACCTTGGGAAACTTAACAAATACCTTACAATTGAAATTTACAAAATTTTATCTAATCTTTTGACTCGATTGACCAATTTGTCATGATAACACAAACTATGGGCTTTATTGAAATGTATATCTCTGTACACATCGTCAATTTATATTATCTATCACTTGATTAGTTTAGTAGAATGTAGATTTCGATAAGTTGGAATTGTTATGATAATGGCAGATAATTTATTGTGCAGACTTTTACATTGAATTATCCTATTATGTAATTTGATATGTATTTGCTTTTAATAAACATAGGTCTTCAAACACTAATTGATAGTGTTCGTACTTTTTATATCGTTTATAAAATCTATAAATGATGGAAATAAAAGTTATAGTGTATTTAAGCTTTGTTTTTAACCAGAGCATCTTCAAATCTTACAAATAATCTCGGATTTAAAAATCTCCATTTACATTATTTTGATTAAAATAAAGAGATGATTTTTTACAATTTCTGTCATGGATTAACACAAATAAAGACTTTTTTCTGAACACAAGATACAACACACTCCATACTCAAAGGTGAATGATGAATTTCTCCGATCATCTGATATATGAAATATGATCGCATGAGGGAGTTCATAAAACAATACCAAACGTGAAAGATTTAAAAAAAAAAACTCCCGGTGTTAGGTACATGATAATGATTACAACAAAATATTACTATAATTATTCCAATATGCTTATCTTATTAAAAAATCAACGCATACAGTAAACAAAAACTGCTGTTTTTACACCGTTTATAATACTATAAAAACGAATAATTTATACTGCATGAAATATGTTTTAATATTATGAAAATAACTTTTTGACCTGTTAATGGTATATCATGCTGTTCATTGATTTAAGTTATCATTAAGAGGCATTTTTATCTATCTTATTAGAAAGAAAAGGAGATTTTGAGCAGTAATGATAGTGGCGGTCATGATCCCACTTTTATATTCTTAAATTTACATGATTTACTTTGGTATAAGCGGTGCAAGTTAATTGTTATCAGTTTTCTTAACGGCTGCTTGTGACATGAAAAATTAGAAAGCTTGGTCTTGACATTAAAACTTTCGAAGTCAAATTGCTGCATGAAGAAAACGAGAATAATTAGAGGATCTCCACTAACCCGATGTATTGAGCCTTTTACAGACTGCCTTACTATGTGAATCTTTGTCCATTATTGAAGCTAAACCTAAAATCAGTAATGTTTGTGATTTCCACTTCTTGAATGTCTGTCTCATAGCCTGAGAGTCGTATCATATTTTCTATTTCTACATTACAGAACTCCTGTCGCACGCAAGGTAATTCCAGCGCGAGCTTTTTCATGCAACATGTATATGCATGGTTCTAATTTCCTTTTTTGTTCCGAATTAATTATTTGGTCATATTTTAATTTTTCCCTTTTCTTAATGGTACAGTGAAACATATGTTCTTCTATTTTACAACTAAAATTGATTAAAGATTTTTAGTTGGAAAATATCTGTGCTCTTAACAGCTCACACTACCCTTCTTAAAAACATAGTAATAATAGAAAGATATCGTTAATGTCAAGGAGACCACGTCACTTTTCATTGAGCAGATACCAACAGTTGAAATCTAGAGATCTCCAACAAGTATGGAATCCCATTCCTTGCAACGAGCTCTAAAGCACCCAAACTAAGTGTAGCTGTCTAATGACAGGCGAAATCCCCAAATGATAAAAATATTACAATGAAAGTGAAATAATAAAACTGTAAAAAAAAACACAAATGCACATGCACCAAATGGAGTGAAGTGATGTAAAATCGTCAAGAGATCCTTTTTGCATCCCCAACATTTATGTCTATGCTTATTCCGTCAACCAAAGGGGTGCCATATAGAATTCTGTCGTAAAATCTACTGTGTCAACTAAGTTTCTGTGCACAAACAAGTTTTCTTTTATACTTTTTAAAGGTGTGAACATTTTAAAAATTAACCTGCAAAATGTTCGTACCATCCAAAATTTAAAATATTTAATTCGTAAAAAATCAAACATGTATCAAATTAAATTTTAGAAAATATTGAATTATGTTTCTTTGTTCCTTTATGACAAGGGCTCTTCTTTTGTGTGATTAATTGCAACAGCCAGGTGTAAAAATGAGCAGATATAATCTGCTGGAACCTGGAGGATTCTTTGGAGTTTGGTCACGTTCGAGGTGTTAATTTCTGTTTGTTTATTGGTGTAAACATATGTGGTGATTTCAACAAAGTTCCCCCCGTAGATCAAAGGTGATGAGAGACAATATCAATATCTGAAATATTGACACCACTAACAAACTTTTGGGGAACAAAAGAGTTCAAGCAACAGATAGACAATGACGGTTGTTCGTACTTGCACAATTGGGTGATGTAGTTGCCAAAATATTTTTCGATGAAGAAAAAATTCCGAAAACGGGATGATATAGGAGATTTTTCATTTTTATATTGCGTACTGGTATTTTTTTCTAAAATATTTTCATCTGAATTATTTCACATTTCATTTTTGTCAATTTTTAACTTAAAGTTATGTAGAATGTGTAATTTTCTAACTGAGTCACATAGAATGTGATTAGATTTTCTGTCATATTTGTAAACATAAATGTTAAAACGTCATCATTGAATATTTCAAAAACAAACATTTGGTGCACTCTTGAAAAACAAGAAATAAGAGTCCAATGTCCATACAATAAAATTTAGAAGAGAAAATATGGAATATCTGCCAGAAAGACACGACCTACATCTTTAAAATAATATTCAAAGCAAATTAAACTGCATGTAGTATGTTTTCGGTACAAGAAATTCTACTCATTTATACCAAGTCCAGTCTAGAATACCCATGTGAGAGATCAAAAGTGCATAATCCAAAGAGAAAAGACAAATTTGAAACAAACTAGAAGATGAAATGTAAACAAAAGAAACAAAGGCTTGGAATCCACGAACTCCTTTACAAAACAGGAGTGGGATCTAATGATTTCTGGATCATTCATAGTGTCTTTCTAGAAGGCTTTTATTTAGTGACATAACGCATTTGTTTCTTTTTAATGCAAATGACTTACGACTAAAGCTATCGAGAATATTGAAACGTGTGAAACAAAACTTCCAGGAGAGCCATTTTTTGTTTGTAAACTAAATTTCTTTTACATAGAATTTACTCGATATTTATGGACATTCCTAAAAACATTTTAGAAATCAACAATTCATTTTATTGATATCCATAAATCGATTTAACTGTAATGATATTAATTTATATGTCTAATTCAAAAAGAATTATTGATATCTATAAAAAATGATTTATAAACATTGATAAATAAATCGATTTACGGATGCTTGGTATTCATTTGAAGAATTAAAGGAGTAGAGGCATTAAGGTTGTTCTTTGGCAAAAACACTGCCAAAACTAAATAACTTTTTTCACAATGTACTGATTGAAATTCATAGTTAGAAGTAACAACAATTTTTTATTTCCCATTAAAATACTTACCTTATGACCATAAAATACCTTCATATTGTTGGGCAAAAAACGGGACTTAACTCCACTACTCCTTTAAAACGATCTTATGAATATTTGTTAATCGTTCAGATTTATTGACAAAAATGAATAATATTATGAATATATGGATATTTTTATTATTTGTATATACATAATTGATGAGATGAGGCGTAAATAGTACAGCACAGTACAGTTTTCAATACACATAGTACTTTAAAAAATTATACTTTTATTAGCTGGAAATCTTATTTTCCATGTATATATATATTCGATGGAACCCAACAAGGTATTATAGATATATTCGTAATTCCAATAACATTCAGACATCTAAATTCTTAACCTGTAAAATATTATATTCCAAAAAAGATTTAATCAAGGGTTCTTGCCTAAATAAAAGTTTGTTTTTAGATCATGTAATAAAAGGATCGATAGGGGAAAATGCAAGACAAATCAAATTCATCGGTAAGGTAGACAAACACGGTTTCCCCAATAGAAACCTCCCTTTTTACGAAGATATTTGCAGGTGTCTCATAGGTGGTCATTCACAAGTGTTTTATTACTTTAAAGGTCTAAAATGTAAATAAAGAAGACAAGTTCATAATGCGATAATCCGGTCCTATTATAACCTCCCCATTTAAAAAGGACGACCTGTTCAAAATGAACCCACATGTCGATATTTTATGTTATTCAATGGGTAGAAAAATTCAAATAGTTTGAGGATTGTTTCTAAAATGTGAAATTTCCAGACTATGTATCGCAACAAATAATGTTCATGCATTTGTTTACACCAGGTGTTTAGGGCATACACATAACATACCTTTTCACAAAAGAGCTCTTCCAAATGAAAACCGGATATTGCTCACTGAACGATTATGGGACGGAATGATACATTCATGTGCAACAATTGAATTACCTTCATTAATATTAATGACATATATTCTCTATCGTTTTCTTTCACATGAAACTAAGAAGAACTGTAAATACACAAAGTTTCTATAGGGAGATTTATATATTGAATGTCTTCACTAATATTACAAAATGTTCATTTATATTGTGCACGGCTTTGTATAAATTTTGCAAGAGAGTTCAAACCTGAACTCAATTTCTTCCATATAAGACTGAATCAAGAAATTTAGGTACATCTATATCGAATTCCTATCACTTTTTGTTTCTATAAACTTAATCAACTCAAATTTAAGCACATTTTTAAACACCCGACACACAAAAAATGTCATATTCGTAGAAGTAAAATTTTAAAAGTATACAAACACTCTTGACAGTATTGTATAAGCAGTATTTATGCATAATATTCAACTGTAATTAACGTAAAAAGTATTAACAGATAGAGACAAAAACAGAAGCCCAAGGGAACTGTCGAAACGTTCAAAAAATAATTGAAAACCAAAAGCAAAATCTTAGTATATACCTGAAATCAACGGAAAAAACATAATTTCATAATATCTATACAACTAGCGATATTAAATTTTATTTCAAAGGTTAAAATAAAAATTACAAAACCGAAGTACTTAAAACTTGTCTAGTGATGTCATCTACCATTAGCTACAGCGACCCGAATGTGTAACATAAAATTGTGTCACCCATGAAATATTGTCCACTTATGCTATTGTTCCTTATGATAAAGTCCGAGAACTGAATAAATCACATCGATGATCATGAAAAAATGTCATCTTGATTTTTCATAAGAAATATTTGACAGGAACGATACTTTTACACAGGACACTTTTTTGGCTTACAAAAGGTCATGTTAACTTCTATTGTAAATACGGCTGTAATTACAACGCTTCACCTTAAAACAAACGAGTCTACCAAATAAATCATCATATCAGGACTTTTTTGGCGTATAACTGATATTGTTGAGAAATGAAGAACAGACCATATGAGTAACGTACATACTCCGTATATGGAAAAAAGTAGGAATGACATTGTAGCAGGCAAATGATACGCTGAACCATATTGAACTTCTTGTAAGTAAATATGGGCTTCTCATGAAAAACTTCAATCATTGGTAGTATAACATGTTTTAGTTTGTTGCACGACCCTGTTTGGCCATCACGATTTTTGATGAAACAGTGTTAAAGTAAAGAAATTGGTGTCGGAATCAAGGAGACCACACCGCATATACACAAAACACTTTTAAAAGTTGTTTCAAGATCTGGAAGTCTCTTAAACAACATGTGCAAATGTGACATGGTATATACTGTTTTTGCAAACTAGTTATTATGTAACTACTTTCATATAAATGATTTGCATAAATTTTTATCATAAAATATTTAACAAATGCGGGGAATGGGACATCATTTTTTTCCTCACGTTTGACAATGCATTTATTAAATCTTCTGACTAATTGTGTTTAAAGACTTCTCCTGGTGAGAAACTTGATCTTGTATCTTCGGGCATTGCACCCTGATCATGCTTAAACATTCACTAACCCACCGAGACCACGGTTTCGCGATTCTTTTACAACCCACTAAACCAGCCCCGGACCAGTCAATCATCGTTGACTTCAAAAATTACTTTAAATATATATATCCAAGACACTTTCTTCTGATGCAGAGGTAACTCTTAGCTTAGTTTGCATGGACTCCTGTTTATTTATATTGATTTAGTTCTGATGCTTGTGCTTATCAATTTTCATTGTATTTTAACCGGACTTACAACATTCTGACTTCGAGCACTGCCGACGAATTGTTAGTCAACGAAATGGCCATACAGTGCATCAAATTGATATTGGTATTTTGTAATACATTTATTTTTAAACATGTATTTCTGCTTATTTAAACATCCATGTAGTTTACAATCCTAGATATGACACAATTGTTAATATAACACAAACTAGTACAAATATAGAAATTATACACCATGTAAATTTGTTCTACAAATGCTTTTAAGAAGTGTCAACATTGCAAGGAACTAGACTATGCTGCATTTTTCTATAATCAATTCATCCACTTTCATGTAACGAATGAAAAAATAATAAAAATTGTGCACACAAGTCTGCAATATACCAATATTATACGCATTTACCATTCGGATCTTTCACTTTCTAAATGTTAAGACCAAACCTTATGTTGCTCAACTCAAACTCTGTACCAATATAAAGTTTATCCTTTGGCTGTTTGAGTCGGACAACATCAGAGTATTTCCTATAGACTGAAGAATTCATATCGTGTATTGAAAAAGTATAAGAAAGCAAAATAAAAACACCTCAATGAACAAATGATTGAGTTAAAATAATACATAATTTAATGAGTATGAAAACAATATATGCATTTAAGATTAACGTGTTGACTTCTGAAAACTTAACAAACAGATCGGATGTGGTATAGATATAATCTAGCAATTAACATATCCATTAACAAGTTGTTAAACTCTATAAGGCCACACGCAGTTAAATTTGGCTTTTGCTTATTTGTTATAAACGTTTGTAAGATGCATGTGGATCGTGTGTTTCACGCACATACTCCATATTCTTTCTTTTAGATACTACATGAATAACTATGTAAGCTTTGATTGACCTCGGAAATAAAAAAAAATCTAGAGAAAGCTCTTTGAACAATAACGTTTTAGGTCGAAATTGAACAGATTGGGGTTAATATCAAGGAGACTATACTCCATCTCTGTAAGAAACAAGGAAGTTGTTGTTTTTAGAGGTCTAAACAGTGATCATGAATGTCGGATTTCTCAAGTAAGCATTCTACACTACACAAGCAAAATACAAAATTCTGGCTTAAAACAATTTTTCTGTATATTGTAAACAGTTTTCCAACCTTTTCAACCTAAACATGCTTTTCCCACACATAAATAAATTCAGAGATGCAGAAGCCATAAAATGTTGTATTCCATTGGGACCTTCATCTGCTTAAGATTAACCAGAATGGATAAAGAATAACCTTAATTAACACAGATCCATACACAGGGAAGATAGCAACATACGTTTTCGAACGTTTATAAACGTACGTAAAACGTACGTATAGTACCACGGATGAAAAACAGATGTTTC
>JARWCS010000050.1:724942-746610 GCA_034783895.1 Geukensia demissa
CCTTTTATGTCCTTGACCTTTGACCTTTTGACCTCAAAATTGGTAGAGTGATTTCCCTTCTATATTCCATCCATCTGCGTAAGTTTGGTTCAAATCGGGCCAGTGGTTTCAAAGTTACGGGATGACAGAATGACGGAATGATGGAATGGCGGAATGACGGAACTGCGAATTCTATAGTCCCCCGCTTTCGCGAAAGGCGGGGGACAATAAAAATACTAAACATTCTACTGAAGATCATGTGTAAGTTTGGTTGAATTCTTATGTGTTTAAGAGAAGTAGCAGATTAGGGAAGTGTGACGCTGCCACAGTGGACAGACCATGGAAGTGATCCACAAAAATGGAAGTTTAATATGGTTTCCTTCCCCTAAATAAAAATGTTTCCCAATATGAAAGCTAAATATGTTTTTCAACTTTGTAGATTTATTCTTATGTAAAGATGGCAAACAATATCATAATGTTCTCTGCAAAGTTTAAAACTAGGAAACTACCCAGTAAGTTCAGGTAGGCCACCTCTGTGTTGGCTTAAACATATGTGTGGGTATCTGCTATATTATTCTTTATCAAGGAACACCCATACAAATTATGATTGTCAAGTCTTTCATTAATCAGTCATTATAAAATGCAGATCTAAGAAAGAGATACTTTACTTCTTATTTAACTAGCAGTATATATGAAAATCATACAACGTCAATGGTATAGAAGTGATACAGCGAACTCTGAAGATGACTTTTCATACTACATACCTGACTTATGTTAACATGATAATATTCATTTGTCAGGAAAGATTTTGAAAAAAATATACATTTATTTCCCTAAAAAATCAACTGATTCAAGAACGATAGCTCTTGCAAAATGCCATTTTCATGTACAATCTATGTTATTTATATCTTAAATGATTGATTGATTGATTAAATAGTGCTTAATGTCCAGCGGCAAATATTTCATTCATTTTCAGAATGAGAGCATATTAATGATGTGTGATGATGAATGAACCACACTTTGTACTAGACCAACATGCTGAGCCGTATTATTAACATGCTAGCTCAGGAAAGCAACAGTCTGCAGAAAGACACATTATTCTGACTCTGGGCCGACCAGTCTTTGCTCTTACTCCTAAATGCTGCGTGCTTAGCGGAGAAGCTGCAAATACCAATCTCTGGTTTGACCCGGCCGATGATTGAACCCACAACCTTCGGCACTCGAGGTGAGCATGCTAACCATTACACCACCGAGGAGGTCTACATCTTAAACGTACAATGCTTAATGGATATATAAATGATGATTAATAGATATTTTTAATTCTATTTTGTAATTCATTCGTGTCACATATAGATTTTTATTTTTGATCAAGATTAATTTAAAAACTGACCTTTCTAGAAGATTTTCGTATCTTAAATCCATGACAACAAGCCATTTTTTTAGGCATGAGAACAAATACTCAAAGTTTCATTATTTTTCACCAAATAATCTTATTTACAGTTTTGCTCTTCATTTTTACGGTTATCTGATCAACAAAATATATAAATATAAAATTAATTTGATAAACTGCAGGTAAAAAGTTATTAAAAAATAATTTCTCAGCTTTCAGTTCCAACTCATCACAATTTAAGTGCGTGCAGAATTAGTGCAGGGAGATGTTTTTGTCAGAAAATAGTCAAAACAGATGCAGAAGATTTATATATATTGGCTTTCCATTTTGTTTTGAAATAGCTACATTATCTGATGTGGAACTTCTTACAGACAAGATGAATTTTGTTTAACATCTGTTGAAGACCTTTCTAAGGCCAAGACAATTCTTTTTTCTGAAAAGTTAAACCTAGACAATTATTTTCCTCAATAGTTAAACCAAGGCAATTCTTTTTTTTCTGTATAGTTATAAGACCTGTCAAGACAATTCTTTTTTTCTGTATATTTTAAAGATCTTTCTAACAATGAAGGCATTTCTTTTTTCTGTATTTCAAACACCAAGGCAATTCTTTTTTTTCTGCATTGAAGACCTTTTTTTAAAGCAAAGCCAATTCATTTGTTTTGTATTGTTGAAGGCCTTTCTAACCTCATATTTATTTTGTGTAGTTAAGACTTCTCTAAGGCCAAGCAAATGACTTTTTTTGTACAGTAAAAGACCTTTCTAAGGCAAAGCCAATTAATTTTTATACAATGAAAGTGTGGTCTTTGTAAAGTTTTAACAAATTTGAAATTAAAAAAGGGGGATACATCTTTTTCTTTTGTCAGGGTCAGGGTTGAAGGCATATAAACAGATAATAATAAACAAATCAGAGGACACATCATGATGATCCAGTTCAAGATTCCTGTATCTTATTTACCTTGTATTATTCATAAACACAAATCTCACACACAGGGTATGCAGAAACTGAGAATTCGAGCACTACTATGAAAGTGTAACAGGCATATTTTTTGGAGCAAATTATAAAGCACCATAAGTTTTATTTCCAAAATTACAAATTGACAAATAAGAAAAAAAAATTGCTCCATGTGTATAAAAGTGCTCCTTTTTTAGGTATCTGATTGATTGTTTGATTGATTGAATGTTGCTTAACGTCCAGCAGCAAATATATCATGCATATTCAGGACAACAACGTATTATAATGAATGATGATGAATAAATCCTGCTTTGTACTAGGTTGACATGCTGAGCTGGATTTTTAACATGCTGGCTCACAAAACCAATCGACTGTTGGAAGACATGCAACCTCTACCCAGACACATTATTCTGACTCTGGGCTGACCAATTTTAATGTCTTTGGATTGACCCAGCTGGAGATGAAACCCACGACCTTCAATACTTTACCATTACACCACGGCAGTCTTTATATATATATATATTCAATTAAGATGAAATAATATATACAAATTTTTGCTTGCATGATTTTCGGAAAAGTAATTCTAAGAATTCAGTGCTGATTTTTTGTAGTTCTGTAAGATTATAGAAGCGGTGAACAAACACACACTTAACATGTAAGTATCAAGCCACGTACCCCCCCCCCCCCCCCTTACAAAATGTGCCCAAGGAAACGATTTTCACTGTATTCCTCATATCAAGCGCCCAGGATGCGTAAAATTTTGAAATCTGCAATTTCTGGAAATCTTTCAATTCAAATATGAAGTATTTGTTGTTTCCGTAGTTTAGAATAATACTAGTTTCCTCCCCAATATCAAATGTCACTTCATATCAAATTGTAGTTTTCTCACAGAATTTTCTTGCAATTGAGTTAATGGGGGAATTAAGGATTTAAATCAAAATTAGGTTGAGGGGGGAGGGGTGTTTAATACAAGGAATATGGTATTTGCTAATAAAACTACAAAAATAAGCATTCCAATTATAACCCAAATGTCAAATTAATGATTGAACTATTTGCTTTTTAAAGAAACTGTTACTGATAAAATCTATTGATATAACTTAGTATTGAGTCTTCCCCAGAAGACATATGTCGCCTGCTTTCTATTTACCTAGGAAGGCAAACATAAAAGTTTGGCTAACTTCTTATGAACAGTTAAGAAGGATTAGCGGATTAGAAATCATTACCACCCCCCTCTTTTCAGCATATTGCAAGTCAAAATTACAGTAAGAATTAACAGCACTGAATTCCTCAGAATATAAAATAGGAGGTTCAATACTACATCATTGATAATGAGTATCTGAAAAGGAGTATGTGCAGTAAGGGCCTTATTTGGCCCCCAAAATCAAAGATTTTCAAATCTATTGAAAACAGGGTCAGATCATATCAGAATACATCCAAAATATTGAAAGCAAGAATATTTTTGAAACATTTTGCACGACTGTAGAAATCTGGGTAGTCAAAAGTTGGCCAAATCGAGCTTTTTCGGAAAATACCTTAAAAAATGCAGATTTTAAGCTATATTTTGGTATGGATTTTATAGAGCTCAAACCTCTACCACCCTGTTTTTTGCATATATTTTGTGTTTTATGAAGACAACTAAAATATAAAAGAAAATAAAGTGGTAGCCCTTTGCGCTCATAGTTTTTAGACCAAAAAACTGCAAGTAAATTAGCTGTTTTTCACCAATTTCACTGAAATTGCTCAAATTGGACTACTTTGAAGCCCTGAAAATCCATTTATTAGTTGGAATTTCCAAAAAATTATTTTGATTAGTTTTATTGCAATGTTTTAACTGTACAATGCAACAGGAATGACAGTCGTGATGCAATTTTAATTTTTTGCCATAATTGGGGCCAAATAAGGCCCTTACCGCATATACTGATTTAGGTATGCTACATGTATGTGTATATTTCAAGGGTTACCTCTCATCAGCAGCATTAGAACCGAAACATAGGAAGTAAAAGATTCAAATATAGAAAAAGAAGCACTTAAATCTAAACAACTCGAAATGGGAAGCCAAATCCGACGGCAGGGACAACTACACAGGAAAGATAGCAACATACGTTTTCGAACGTTTATAAACGTATGTAAAACGTACATATAGTACCACAGATGAAAAACGGATGTTTTTCAACATACGTTTTACGGATGGTTTACACACATAAAAACAGGCATTTTACGGATGTTTTGCACACTGAATAAGTCGTCTTAATTTCACAAAAGAATGAAAAGGGCTGTTGTTTTATATAAGTTTGTGGTGCCGAAAATTTCACCATTTTTCCATGCGTAAAACGCCTGTTTTAACACGGATGTTTAACGGATGTTTTTCATACGTATAACGTCCGTCACAAACATACGTAAAACGGATGTTTTTCATACGTAAAACATGTGATATTGTACATATGTTTTTCATGCGTGGTACTATACGTCCGTTTTACATGCGTTTTGAAAAAACCGACATAAAACGCCTGTTGCTATTTTTCCTGTGTAGACAACAAAAAATTAAATATAGAAAACCATAGGGTAACTTTGTATACAATGAGGAACATGAAAAACTGACAAAACACGTCTAAAAAATTGGAAACTGAAAATGTAGATGTTCACCACAATCCCACGAAATTGCTCGGGTGGTCTGGAATGGCAACCATGTATTTTTGTGAAGTATATTTATTGTAATTAAGGTACTCTTTAGTCGAATTGGGTGACTTTCTGTTTGATTTTTATACTTCTTTTGTTTTCTTTGATTTTTTCCTTTGACCACTCGTTGGGGAGGTTGAGTATCCACTAAACTAGTTTATCCCCACCACATGTCTCATGTGCCTGTCCCAAATCAGGAGTTATGGTCATAGGTTTGTCTTTGTGTTTATTGTTCTGTTATATGTACATTTTTGATAATATTCAGGTAAGAGCAGTATTGTTTTACGCATGTAGGGCGATTTAGAGCTTTTCACAAGGATTAGTATTCCACCCTTGTTGAAGGCCTTGTGGAGACGTCTAAATTTGTAAATTACTCTATTTTTCTCGTGGTTGGAGTGCAGTCTCCCTGACATTTACCCCATATCTTCATATGATAATATATTCCTACAAATATCATCTCTTTGTATGTATATCATGACACCTATATCATCAAACACCCAATGGTTGAGTTACATACGTATAGCATGAAATAACTTGAAAAAAGCGCAAACTTAGGCCCATGTGAAAATCTACATTATAATTTGGTTCCCACATTTAACAAAGAGAGGATAAGGCGGTTAAAACCCCAATATTACAGCCAATTAAAAAGATTTCCATCTGTTGCAGCGTTTCTTGAATACATCTAAGGTCCCCCTTCCCGAGTTATGAGTCAATAATATGAAATTATTAACGAAGTAAAGAGTCATCTCTTTGTGTTTTAGAAGATACCTATCCGATTTGAAGGTAAGAGCGCCGTGGTTGGCGAAGGGTATTAGGATAATATGTAATTGGAAATTTTTTCCGCCATATTGATTTTAAATTTTCTCTCTGTGTATTATTTTATTGTATTGGCCATGCAGAACTAAATATGATTTGTATGCACATTTATTAAACTTGTATATTATTTGGTTGATTTCGTATCTGTAGATACATGTAGGCGAAGCATAAATTTGATACATGCAAATACATGGGAAAAGAAACAGGGTGGGTAAAACATCCTGCAGACAAGTTAATTTTCTAGATATGATATTTGATATTATTTTATTGACCAGCATGTATTTGATTTCATTAGACGCTTTTGATATCTATAAATAATATTTCGCAGTGGGTATTTTCCCATTTAACATCAACTTTGCCTTACATACTGAAGTTTGAAATCACCAACAAAACCTCTCAGACTTTCCAGGCGGTAATAGATTTCATTTTTTTCATAATGAAGAAGAAATCACCCAAACATGAATTTGAAGAAACTGGAACAAAAATGATTCCCCATATATTGAACCAAACATGATGTTGATTTATTCGTCGTGGGACTCGTTTTTAAAGGTGCTAGATTTTTCTAGGAAAAAACTCTGCTGTGACAATTTACTCTAAATACAAAATTACCAATGTTGAATTTTTTTCAACAGATGATGGAAATTTTGATCCATGAAAATGATTTGCCAAATCAGAAATAAACTTATTTATTGTATAGCAACATTATATTCCACGTAGAACGCAAGCTCGTGCGATATAATATTCTACTTGGGACAATATTCACCAATATTCGTGCCAATAACATTAAATAGTTTTGTCTTTCGTTCACATACATGTAAGCGATATTTGGTTGAATAAACAACAAATTTTCTATTACAAAAAGTAAGGGCTTTTAGACCAAGATTTGGACCAGGTTGAAAAGCAAATTAAATTTATGCCAGATATTACACAATATCTTGTCTATTAAAAATATGTATAACACTTTCTTTGAATCATTTGTATATAATTTGTCCAATATATATTTAATAAAAGAAAGACTGATGTGATTTGCAAGAGCAGCACGTTGACATGTGAATGGTGAACAAAAACACACACATTTCGGTAAGTGTGGAAAATAATAATGTGCAAGACATGCAGGGGAAAGTGCTTTACACAGCAATGTGCTGGACACAGTAAAGTTCTGAACAGCAATATGACTAGATCAATGATCATTTTAACCCCCATTATCTCCGAAACTGGCATAACTTTTGTTGCATTTCTTGTAAGGAATGATTTGGAAAAGACGCCATCAAAGTTGGATTAAAAATAAAAAGTTTTCTATATCATTTGAAATTGAATTTTTTGCCCAGTTTTGCCGCTTTTATCCCAGAAACGGTCAGAGATTGAGAAAATCCGTTGACATACTGCTGAAAGTTCTCAAAGAGGGGAATCTTTTTGAAAAATCTCCATAAATTTGAGATGAAAAATAATTTTTCTCATCTCCTGCAAAATTGCCATTTTCAGTAATTACTAAAAAAATGTTGGGGTAACTTTTGTTGCATTTTTTCACAAGGAATCATTTGAAAAAAACCTTTTAAATCGGATGAAAAATTAAAAAAATTCCATATTATTCGAAAAGTATAACTTATTCGCAAATTTTGACCCCATTTATCTCGAAAACAGTAAAAGATAGAAAAAATGTTGAAAATTGAAAATTTTACCCAAGCTCTCGTTTAGACAAATCTATTGAAAAAAAAAACCAGATGAAATATAAAAAATCTCCGGCCTTTTAACCCTTTAACCCATTTTAAATCAAAATCGATATATGTTACTAAAAAGCTTGGAGCAACTTTTGATGCATTTTTTCAGAACGAATCATTTGAAAAAAAAACTCAACAAAATTGGATGAGAAAAAAAAGGTTACCAATATTAGACCTGGCCATTTTTTAACCCCGTATATCTAAATAACAATATGAGAAGTGAGTTATAGCGCATATGACCCATGAAGGTATCATTTAAAATCACACAAGAAATAGATAACTTACTTTATATTAATAAAAAACCCTTTTAGTCCCTCCTCAAAATACGGGTGGGACTAGATCACCAAAAATCAGTACCAAACTTTATTCTAGTACCAAAAATCAAAGTCTCAAAATATAAAAAGAATGGTTTACTAGAACACAAGTTCCTGTCTACGGACGCCAACATTTCGGTGTGGTCGTATAAAAATCTGGTTCATTATTTACTAGAATTACAAGCACTTTACAAATTTCACCTGAACTTGGCCAAATGTAAACAATAGTTTCTGCTTACCTTATTTAATCAACAAAACATTTTGCAAAAGAAGCTATTCTTTCTCAAAATATATCATTTTGGTTCATGAAGGTGCTCTAAACAAATTCAGCAAAACACCTAATTTTAGTCAATTTGGAAATTGTACATGTCTTCGTTTGTAATTTTGACGTCCTGGTGACATCACAGTTGCTGAAAATTTATATAATGTTTAGATTTTATATCTTGTATTAGAACAATTTGAAACAAATTTCAGAAAAACTTTACAATCATCAATTTTTTAATCCAGATTTTGGCCTTAAAGCCCTATATCTTAATTTGCTCTTTTTGTTGCTATAACGTTGCAAAGCGTGGATATGAAATGCCGGTTGACCATTCTCCCGCCCGTGTTGCTAATAAGCATTTTCATTCCTCGGCGAGTTTTAACGAAATTTATACAGCGTTTTATTTAGACAACATTATTCAAATATTTGGATCTGAGCTTTACACTTTACACGCATGATATCAAGGGTTTACTTCATATGAGCGCTAGATTTTGTTGTCGCTTGCTAATCAAGCTTCTCCAGCAAGTTCAATAATCAGCTCGACATTAATCGTTTAACATGAAGGGGCTTGTGCAAGATCTGAAACAGCGAATGAAACCCTATGTATGGAAAGGTAGTGTAATGATTTTGAAACGTAGTTCTCTTTTATCAAGATAGATACCCAAACTATAAAACTGAAGATTAAAGAAGTGGCTGCTCATTATTGGTCTATTCATTGTCAAATATCTTTGACGTGCAGACAATTTATTATTTATGTATTTATATTTTTGTATGTATCGCTTCGAGAAATGATATAGTAAACGGAATCGTTCGCAATAGAATTGTTAGGTATACATCTCGTATACATATAGCGAAACTTTTATTCATCGTTCCACTTACTAAACCATGGTCAAGTTGAGTCTAGAAGTACTTAGTCCCTGAGACTGATTTTTTATACTGTTACTTCTCGTTGGGTTCAAAGTAAAATCGTGGGTATATTTACATGTGTTGGGGGTCGTTATCTGGAGGTGACCGACTTCGGACCAACCACCGTAAGGGCCATCTGTCAATGACCCACGAAATTTATCATCTTATCATAGTAAACATTGATCTCTATGTGATTTTCATAGGTGTAAATTTCACTGTCGATTTCTGTTGACAATGTGAAATTGAATGCTATGTTTCCGTTCCATAGTTAGCCGTGTTTGCTAGTGTTGTTTGCTTTTCATTTCTTTTTTATAACCACTAATTGACTACTGTATTTTTAGTTCCGAAGCCCCGTTTTGCTGTAAATATTAGCTTTTTAAAAATCAGTTGGTTGAATGTCATTTAATAGGGAATCTATTTCAAGATTTTGAATACCATGAAAGAGTATTAAACGAATAGACTGATAAACTAATTAAACAATTTGAACAATCGATAGAAATAAAAACCGAGGGAAAACTTTGCCTCTTACGAAATGCATGGGACATATTCTCGCCGTTTTAATGGATGAAGTTAAGTCAATCTGGGAGTAATATACTATAGTATATTGGAGTAATATACTACTATAGTATATTACTCCCAGAGTAAATCTATGTTTATCTGTGGGTGCACAATTTGGCAAAATATTCCTAAAAAATTATCCAATAACTTCATATACGTTTTCTGCTTATAACTTTTTTTTAATTTAAATTCAAATACTAAGGGATTTAACTGTCATGACACTAGTAATAAGTTAAAGTATTTGGTCCTTTGTTATAACTTCCAAATGTAAAGCGTGCATACGGGCACCATTATCATTTTCTGTTTGTTTCTTTATATATAATCCTTAGAAGAAAGAAATTTTGCGTTGTTTGGGTACTTTGCAAGAGTTATCAGTCTCTACCCGACGTTTTCTTCATCATCATCAAATATTTTATAATAAAACGGGCGCTCTGTTTGCTGTGTGCCTTTATATTTTTTGCATATATATTAATTTCTATAGTTTATAAACGAATAAATTAATAAAATTTAAGAAACAGAACATAGAACTGATTACTTACCGTCTGGGAAAACACTTCGCATTTTCAAGTAGCTGGTGCATAGTCGTATTATGGAGGCTTTGTCCAGTTGGCTCGTAATGGCCGACGGGAGGGGTAAAAGTTTTGCCAGTTCATAGAACTCTGCATTTTCTTTCTCTCTTCTTGATCGTGCCGCCGTCTTGGATTTGTCTTTCATAACTCCACTGAAACACAGGATATAAATCCGTAACATTTATCAGTAAATTTTATCTCTAACATTGTCTTGTAAATGTGGAAAGGTGAAATATACATGAAATCAACACCTTCTTGTCAATTTCCAAATATTTCCACTGTTATTTGCTCAAATGAAAGCACTTAGCATTGCGCAAACATTGTCGTTTTTTAAATTTCAAATATTTAATAGTAGATAGCTTAACATGTTTTCACTTTGACAAATAGTTTGCCTTTTATTTGTAAATCTTGTAAATTATTCCACATTAGAAATGTACTCAAAGGGCGTTTGAATTTTTAATCTTGTTTCATCCTACAGAAAGCGGAAATCAACTGACTCAGTCGGTCGTTCGTTTTGTTGTGGGTTTTGGGATTCATGCATAATTTGACATGACAATTTTTACTTTTTCAATTAAAACCACCAGAACCCTTCCTCCACTGTTGTATTATCTAATTTATTGAAAAAACTTTCGGGAGATTTGTTCTTTGTATTATCTTTCCCTTTTTATAAAACTAAAGATATAAATTTCTGTAGTAGTAAAATGAATTTACGTTTGTTTTTCATACCGGTAAGTTAAAATCATATCGTTTTATAAAAGTATGCTAATACAGTTGTAATTGAATTTAGAACTGCATATAGAAAAAGATGTGGTATTATTGTTTATGAGATAGCTATCCAAAACGTATATATTACAAACATCTACAGGTTGCCCTAAGGCAATAAGAAGTTAGATGGGGTGATATTCAAATGTAACACTAATACATGCATACCAGTTCTATTTTAAACTTCATCACTACATGTAGGAGCAAAAACAACATAAAATATCATAAAGAAAAGCATAATACCTAAAAATTTCACATAAAAAATTACTTGAAAAAAGTAAAACCAAATCCATTCAAGAACATTTGGAAACGGTAAGCACAGCAATCGTGAAATTTTTCAAAATTAATTTGTCTAGTCAAGGCGTTTATACTTGCAGTCGAAAAGAGGGAAATTATTCTAGATACTGCCGATTCCGCTGCACAAGCTATAAGCTTTTATTTTAATGGAATATTCGCGTAAATCTTGTATGTACCAAACGCTTTCAGTATTTACCTGAGAACCGGCTGCGTGAAATTTAGATAAAGTTGTTTCATTAATTCAAATTTTCTATGCTGTTCATTATGTATTCGTGACCCGCAGTGCACATCCAATGTAACAAATCGAGCGAATATTAGCGTACATTATTCAGTCGTAAAAGTGACACTCGATGAATTGAAACGTATTGGAAAGAAACGACTAAAAGATGTACGCATTTGTCAATGGAAATGAAATCCAGTTTTTATAAATTGAGTAGGCAGGCTGTCCCTGTTTGAGGTTGATTCATTTTATACATACGATCTATTGTGAAGAATTCATAACTAATATGAAATTTCTCACCAAATTTGTGAGAATTTTACGGAAATACGGTGCAATATGCATGTCAAATTCCAACAACTTCTTAACTGGATTTAAGGAGTTCAAGAACAATTGAATTGCTTTTAACGTCCTGACTTATTTGACCCGAAGAATATTTTCAACCCTTATCATATTCGTTTAAAATGCATATGAAATCTCTCTTGTCTTATTAGGGATTGCCACGTAACCATAAAAACACGGACCATTCAAGAAACAAACAAAATAAATTTATTTTCCGAAGTTTCAATCAATTGCAGCAAAGATTTTTAAGCTCACAGAAAAAGTTAAATATTTTGTCTAATATTATACAAATTTGCTTTTCATTATACGCGTACATTGACACCTGTAAACCATTAAAGTTTTCTTAATTTTTAAATATATTATATTCTTAATATTTAGTTTTGGTGGCCAATGAGTGTTATTGGACCTTTGTTTACGTTTCTGATAACCTGATAAGTAAATAAAATCTTTATTAAGACATCATTTTCACCTCTATTCATCGTTCCTTTGAAGTAGCCTAAATCAAATTATCTAGAGAATATCAAAAGTTTAGGATTTCACACCATAAAAAGATTAACTTATTGTCAACCGGATCAACGAGATCTACCCGTTATTGAATTGGTATGTTATATAATTGTCCATAGCATAGTGGCTAGTTTTTCAATTATTATGATGGCCAATCTTAAGAGGACTTGTGTCCAAAAGATCAATTTAAAGTGTTTCAATAGCTCTCCATGCGAGTTCAAGTGGCTATATTAAACGGATTAAAATCGGTAGAGTACAATTTGAGAGTTTGACTGGACATTTATAAATTGGCGTATTTTTAGATGTTATGGTTTATTTATATTATCAAATTAAGCATGCATTTCTATTGTATGTGTAACTTAGTATTACCACCCAAAGTAATAACAAATGAGCTGTTTATTGTCAAGCACGATAATGTATTAGAAATTGACACACGTCGATTCTATTAATTAATTAAGAAGTATAATTGTTTAATGGTCTGCTGACTCTGATGTGATCAATAAACACGTGTCTTTTCAAATATGAATTTATTTTCTTTAATTACCAATAATGTTGTCATAGAATATTAAAAAATAAATAAATAAAAATTTTGGATATTTTTGTTATTCAAACTTTAATTAAATTGCATATAATTATTGGATAAGCTGGGATATAAAATAGAAAACTGAATACCTAATTTTTGAATAATTAAAACAGATACATGCACATATAAAAATATAAACTGCTGCACCATACAACACACCATAACCGTCTCCCGTTTCCCTTTTCGTGAAAGCCTTTAAATCTTTTAAAAAGAAGCTGCACTTTTTTAAGTGGCACACCACCGAGTTTTTAAACTTCAAATTTTGACGTAAAATTTTAATTTCGACTATGAAGAATCCCCTCTGTTAATGATTATGAAGTTATTATTTAATTTTTACTCGAATAAACTTAAAACTAACAGGATTTTATACGGATGTTACATCACTATTCATAAAAATGAATTACTTTTTGAATGTAACAATGTATTTATATTTTACCAACTTCTGTCGCGACAAAACCGGGTGATCGTAAAAATTTTAATTTTGATTTTTTATAAAAATTAATTTAAAATTATGTAGCATTTATATACGGGTTCTTCACAACAAAGAAATAAGTTAACGGATTAGTTCATCATGGGTTATGAAAAGATGGCAAAAGCTTAATCTAATAAAAAAAGCGGAACGTCACCAGAATGTTTCCACCAATTGGTAGCGAAATAATATTATGTTCTAAATTATCGAATAAAGTGGAAATAGCAATAGCTTATATTGCGGAAAAAAGACAAAGTAAATTGACAGACAAATTAAATTTCGATTTAAAAAAAAAATTCTCTTCTAGTTTTGATTTCAATGTACATACAGTAGAAGAACACCAGTTTCCCTTTCCAGTTTTACCCAAATGTCAGTTACACAATATATGCAAATTAAAATACACAATATTAGAAACCAAAGATACAAAAATTGAATTTGTAATGGTTTGTTATGCAACGTTCATGATGACATGGGGTACATTGTTTATTTAGTATAAATGAATGTATAATTGGTTTCAATATTTATTTAAAAAAAAACTGAGATTAAAAACAATCACGGTAAAAGATGAGAAAAAATAAAATTTAAAATTTAAAAACGAAACAAGTTGCATATGATATCCTTTTTAATTAAAATGTACAGTACACTTAATTACTCCCCCAAAATTGAAAATGCCAAAGTACATGCGAAAACTTTATTGTAAATAATGTCTTGTCAAATAAAACTTAAAAAAAATATTGAAACAATATTTCATTTTATTGCATACAAAAATCTAGATTATAAGAAAGTAAAATGTACAACGGTTATCTTTAATTTCTACTAGATTAGAAGGCTACAATATTTTTTTACTCTGTGATTGTCCTACACAAGAGTACGTTTATAGTCTTGAAGCAAACAAGAAGCTAGAACGATAAAGTTAAGGACTGGTGTTTATTTTAAACTGTGAACAAAAATGTATTGAAAATATAAGTTTTTACAAAAAGAACCACAAGACATCAAATTGTAGCATCATATTTCCGTCTGATTTGAAATTAAAACTGATTAAAATTTATATAGGGTATATTTTGATTCTGTCAAAGTCACACCTGTGTTGAATATACGTTCACAGGTGTTTCTCAACTTAATGAAATATTCCAGCTAAAATTAGTTTTCATAATATTTAAACTATGACATAGTTTTATTGGAAAAATTGAAAATGTTACATGGTGTTGGAGACTGAAGTATGTTTTGAAATTAAATTAAATTTGTAAAGTTTAAGTTTGCAGATAAATAATTTTAACTAAAATTTTGTAAAAAGTAAATAGACGTTTAACTTGCCATGAAACTGACTCGGTGTCTATTCACCGACACTTTTTTGAAAGAGGAGTTCACATGGGTGCTTCTGGATTTTACTTTATAATTTACATAAAAATAGTCTTACTTTTAAAGTAAACAAAATTTAAAAATGAATAAATGAAAAAAATAAATACGAAGAACCCCAAGGTATATATTGCTAACATATGATATCAGCCAACCCCAACTTTTCCAATATCAAAATTATCACCAAATTTATCAAACAACCTTTTGTATAAAACTGATTAAATAAATTAATAGGGTCACATTTGACAGCATGTTCACTCATTACGAAGGATACATTTATTTTCCTGTATCAATTAACAAAATCTCTTACCTAGAAAGATCATTGTTTTCTTGTAGCTGATTTCGTGACTTATCCGGCTTCACGGCCTTGGCTGTGCTGTCTTAGTATTGTCGAAGTACTGATAAACCTCCCTTATGAATAAAACAACTGGATAAGCTAGAATAGAAAGTTTGGAAAATCTTCGTCAATGGCACGTTCTCGTCCAGGTATCAAATATCAGACGGATTGATATTCACTCATACAAACTGACGTGCTCTATTCCACTAAAAACCCTCTTTACTGCTCTTCGCAAATTCGTGTCAAAAAGTCGAATTCGGAATATCTTTGATTAAGCACGCGTCGCATGTATTTAAATGTAACAACTTTTACTTGTAGTCACATTCAGAGTTACAACTCAGAACAAGGAATTATAACATGTTCCGGATCTAAGGAATAGCGGCTTAACTTCCAAAATAAAACGGATTTTCTGCTCGGAGGATTTTGTCTATCTATGGAAACAGTGAATAGGTGTCTCATTCATTAGCTTCGTTTTGTTTTATATCACGGATTTACGAGCAAGTTGGATATTTATGTGCTACAATTTCTGTCGAATTGGATGCTAATTTTAACAACAGTTTTTACAAATTGGTCATAATTTTAAAACAGTGGGATAGGTCACACCTACTAATTGGTTTAAGAAAATTTACGGCAAATGAAATGGATCTAACTAACCAAACATCCATCAATCAAACACTGAGATACCGTTGTTATCTCTGTTTTCATTGGACGATGGAGGGTTTGCTTTGACACTAAGGTCGTCGCTAAATCTTTAAAGGTATATCCTTCAATATTTTTATCACGATTGAAAAATGAAAATATAACATAATAAAAATCCTTGAAATTTTCTTTTAATTTTTCAAATTTGAAATTATAATAATTCTTAAAATAACAATGTGAATAAAAGAGAAGTTTATTATTTTTCACAGAGCTTCTAAATTGAATAAGTAATCATTAATCTTCTGAGTGTAAAGGGAATTTAGTAAAAACTATTAAAAAAATCAAATGTATAAGCTATATTATCTCTTTTTTAAAATATTAGAAAGGAGTAAAATTTAAACACAATTTTGTCAATATTGTTTTATTGATAAAACAAACGAGAAATATTATTAATTTGGATTACAAATTATGGAATGATAGTTAAAATCCATTACTACAACGCACTCATTATTTTTGACAGCCTTTTTGTTCCAAGCAGAAAACCACAATTTATATTTGTGGCGTGAAATGTACCACTGCAAGATACTTTCATAATGATCATTTAGAAAATCATTAAATAAATTCTAACTTCGATAATTTTGTTTAATCATTAAATAAATACGAGAAATTATTCAGCTGATTGGGGAATTTTACCCTTCATTACCTGACAAGAGGCTGGTATCGCATGGGCCTGCAGTGAGCTTTTATAGTTTGAAGGATTGTATCAACTAAGGCGAGCATCTTTTGGCTCATTAAGCTTGCACAATGCACAGTCGTGTTCATTTCACTTAGGAGGTTGTTTATTTCAAAACAATGCCAGTAGAAAGGTACTTGTAATGAAGTATGGTCCTAATGTCTTCGCTGCGTGATTCGAATGGTCCTCGGGGAATTTCGTATTCTTCTCTTATTTATTCTTAACAATTTTAAAGTAAATTTAACGGCAATTATTTAGAAATAACAATGTATCATTTCTTAGCAGATGGTTCTCTTCTACACGAACTCTTGAAATTTTCTTTTCATATTTCAAGAGTTTTTTTTAAAGAAGATAAATTTTTAGCTATGACATAACATATATATTTAGCAATCCATGTCTATTTCCTGGTGTTTTCCAAAAATTCCATGCTGAAATTAACATGAGTAAATATACTATTCTTAGGCATATTATTCAAGATACAATTTTTATTCTAAACTCTTTTCAGTTACAAGTGTTTGATTTATACTTAAAAGATGTCAGGATGTAGCTTTTGGAAAACCTAATTCGTAACCATTTTTTGTAATTTTTTTCTTAGTTGAACACCGATATGATATATGAGATAATGGTGTTAGTTATTCACAGTTCATAAAGTTTTTTCAAATTTGTCGTTACCATGGATTTTGGCTTTGGACCGGTTGATTTTTTACCTCCAAATATAAATATATTTTTGGTGTTTTCTGCTTTCGGCGTGGGCGTACCATGAAATAAACATCCAGATATATCTATGAATTCTTTATTTCTTAAAAAAATGCAATGAAATGTCAACCTTTTCACGTACATTTTTGATAATATTCAGGTAAGAGCAGTTTCATTTTCTGAAATTTACCACATATCTTTTTATTTACAAACTTATGCTGCATTTAATTTCTAATTCACATTTTAAATACTAGGTAATTATTTTTGTACATATATTTTTATGATTTTCTGAATGGTCACTTCAATATACATGTATATGTAATAAATGATAATTAAAAAAACAACAAAATATTCGCACAGTTTTGTTTTTCTTATTATAAAGCAGGAATGTGCAGAAACCTTTGAGAAAATACATCAAAGGCGGACTGTATATAATGTGAAAATTAAATTGATAAGACCTCCAAAAGCTGAGTACTTATGCAGGTTGACTTAAGGGATTATATTTATTGGCCATGAAAATAATTCAATTATTCTTATCATTAAGAGAAAATTAAATCTGCGACCAAGTACACACATGTCCTAGCGAGGACGGTTATTTATTCTTAAATGTTTATTCATCCAATTTTCATTGTTGCAAACATTCTTGTAGTGGATTTCTCATTTTGGGATTATTTAGAGAGAATATTTTCAAATAAACCTTTCTAATGTCACAAAATTTGTCCCAAGTTATATTTTGTAAATAAATTATAGATGTGTGTAATGCACATCTCCAGGTAGTTCAACAATGCAGAGACAGTTTGGTTGCACTTCTAATTAAAGGACTTGACAGAGTAAAGAATAATGCCATTCACATAACATTATACAAAGTGAATTAGCTTTCATTTTGATGATATATATTCATATATGAACGGCCTCGGTGATGCCTCTAGTGCGAAAGGTCGTCAGTTGGTTCCCCGAACGTGTCAAACAATAGATAGTAAAACTGGTATTTGCTGCTTCTCCGCTAAGCCCGCAGTAGTCAGAAGTGAGAACAAAGATTGGTCGACCCAGAGTCAGAATAATGTGTCTGGATAAAGAGTAATGTCTTCCTGCGGACTGTTGCTTTCATGAGCTAGCACGCTAAAAATACGGCTTACAAGTCGTCAAGTACAAAGCAGAGTTCAATCATCATCACTCCTCATTAATATGCTCTCGTCCTGAATATGCATGAAATATTTGCCACTGGACGTAAAGCACCATTAAACCAATCAATTTTCATTAATTTCCAGACTTTATTATACAGTGTCAGAATATAAATGGTAAAGTTTATCTTAATAATAGGAATATATGTATGTGCACTTAATCTTACAAACTCACAAACCCTGCACCTGATAACAATAAAATAAATCAAATTAGTTGTCTTTTGTTGTACCACATATTTGTCAAGATAGGGTTTCATCGCAGGATCGACAATAAGTTTTTGAACATTTTATTGAAACCTCGTTAAACTAATACAGAATATAGAAAAAAAAAATAAAATATGGATGGCACAATCTTCAATTAATTGATTTGATAATAGACTATAGTTTTACTACAAACACCATTTTTTCTATTAATTAAGATAAAACTTAGCAACTTCCAGTTCTGGGTTTGACATTGTTTAAATAAAAAAATAAAAACATGAAAAACGAAGAGACTCAAGACATTAGTTCTAACGGGTGAATACAAATTTGTCATCTTTTCATTGTTTTGTATAGCCATTGACTTGAAATATATACATATTATAATTCTATGGTGTTTTAATACAATGTTAAACTTTCTCTGATAATTAGAACCTTTGGCATAGTTCATATTTTACTCTATTCTTTCAATTGACATATGAAAATGAAAAGATAAGGGGTAAATGTCAGAAAGTCTGCACTTCAACCAAAAGAAAAACAGAGGGCATTTACACAAATCTAGAGGTCTCCACAAGGCATTCAACAATGATGGAATACCACTACTTGTGAAAAGCTCTTAATCAGGTAAAATAATATTGCAAAAAGACAAACCTATGACCACAATTCCTGACTTGGGGCATGCACATGTGACATGAGGTGGGGTTAAACCAGTAAGTGGGTACCCAACCCTCAAAGGAAAGATTAAAGGCAACCACAAAAATCAAACAGAAATTTACCAAATCCGGACAGAGAACAAATACGCAAGAATTTATTTTGAGCAAATGTAACAAGATAAAATATAACTGCAAATACTGACATCGATAGCCCTGCGGCAAAGCAAGTTTATTGCAAATGACCGAGAGAATTATAGCTGTTAGTGGTGTGGAATCATAGTCCTACACAGGTCAATTAATTGTCCATTTTACTCTAAAAATAGGCGAGTATTGACGGAGTTCATAACAAATTATTTAAAATTATAATTGAGATTAATAATAATAATAATAATAAAAATAGAATAAAAACAACAACAAATAAACAAACAGAACAAAAAAAACGGGCTTAATTTTTCTGTAATCTTACATTTTGATATTACTATAGTATTGGGCCTATAAGATTTGATAGTTCTTGTATTATTGATGCGTAGGGTTAGTCTGAAAAGAACCAGAGGCTCCATGGAGCCTGTAATCGCTCACCTGGAAAAATTTTTGTTGAACAATCATTTCTTCAAAGTAACAATTCAATACACTTTGCATTTTCTGACAAGAAAATGTTTGAAAACTGGACCAATCAGAATACATTATTCGGCCCTGGCGGCCATGTTGATTTTGGGATCGGCACCAATTTCATAACTCTGATAAAGGACCACCTGCCTAACATTTCTGCCAAGTTAGGTTGAAATCCGTACACCTGTTCCAAAAAAGAAGACGAAAAATGTGAAATTCCCATAGGGTTCAATGTTAAACTAAGTTTTGTCATGGTGGCCATTTTGAATTTCCGATCGGCACAAAAAACACAAATCTGGTAAAGGACCACCTTTTTAACATTTCTGCAAAGTTTGGTTAAAATCTGTTCAGTGGTCTCAGAGAAGAAGATGAAAATGTGAAAAGTTAAGACGCCAACGACGACGGACGCAAAGTGATGACAAAAGCTCACATGGCCCTTTGGGCCAGGGGACCTAAAATTCTAGCAAAATTCAGACTAAGTCCAGTTATCTGTTAAAATACAGAAAAATAAAAAATTAATTTCTTCAAAATTTCAATATGGATGAACATAAAGAAGATGCTGAGCAAGTTTCACTAATATCCATAAAGATTTGACAAAACTATGGGAGTTTGAGAAAGTGTGGACGCCGACAGAATTTGGACTGCTATGTCTCGCCTACAGTGACTTATGTCGCAGGCGAGACAAAAAGAATGCATCCCAATGCATGTTGTTTGAGCAGGTCCCAATTCAGGACTTCTGGCTTTTGGATAGATTTTATGTTGTTTAATTACCCCTTAACTTTTAAACAAAAGGTCAGAGATATTGTGTTTTCTTCAACTGTCTGTCAAACTTTCCTTGTGACTAGAACTATTCCTCCATTTGCAATTTTATGGTTTAATTTTTATATACAAGGTTGCATATATCATATAGGTAACCAATAAGCTTTGTATATTTTGCTTTTGGTTCTAAGGTCCAAAATAGGGGTCCAAAACAGTCAATTTCTGTCAGGTGACTTGAACCCTTACATTTTTAATTTTCTAGATTTCTAATTTGTTGTAGAAGGGTTGCATATAGCCTGTAGATGTGCAATAAGCTAGAGGAATTTAGATTTTTTAACAAAGCAGTTGTTATAGCTAGTAGATGCACAGTAAGCCATCAGAGTTATGATTTTTGTCTAGGGTTCAAACAGAGGCCCAAAAGGGTGAAATACTTAATTCAGACATGTGTCTTGAACTCATTCTGCATTTAAAAAAATATTTCATGGTTTTCATTTTGCATAAAGATGTGAAGCTTTTAAATTTTGAATTTTGCTCAAGGATTCAAACAAGAGGGCCAAGGGAGCCAGTCCACAAACAATTATTTTTTTTTTGGAAAAATACATAGTCAATCATATATTTTAAATCAGAAGATCCATGGTAAAAACATGGTATAATTTGAATTCAACATATTGCAATTGAATATAAGATTAAAGCAAACATTAGCAGTGCTTACTAAGGACTTGAATAGTTCTTGCATCTAGTTTTTGCTGTTATATTTATTATTTTGGTAGTTGGCCTGACAATTAACATGTACATATTGTTATTAATCAAGCCGATTTAAAGCTCATTACTGACACAAGAAGTGAGATTTTACCCGTGTTAGTGGCCTAGTGGAGACCTCTAGATTTTACCCTTTTTAGTGGCTTTGTTTTACCCTTGTTAGTGGCCCTGTGTAGACCTCTAGATTTTGTACTTGAGATGGGACTTGGTCTCCTTGACATTTACTCCATATTCTGATATGGGGTCCTGAAAACGTCAACAGGATTTACCCATGGTAAAATCTCCAATAAACTTATGACTTCACAACATGTTTTGAGCACAAAAATCAGCATTTTACTTAATATTTACTTATTTACAATATTAGAATTGAAATAATTCATGGCAGCCATAAGTTTGTTTCTATTTTAACATGGGCTGTCATTGTTTTCACAAAT
>JARWCS010000050.1:754750-768025 GCA_034783895.1 Geukensia demissa
CCAAAGTTTGGTTAAAATTGGCCAAGCGGTTTCAGAGGAGTTGATGAAAATGTAAAAAGTTTACGACGACGACGACGACGATGAGAAAACCTCACATGGCCTTTTAGGCCAGGTGAGCTAAAAATGGATAAGGCATAAGTTAAAACAACAGTCAAAACATGAGAGAAAAACATTAAAAGATAAAAAAAACAAGATCACATCAAATATCGGAGGTAAACCCAAGTGATCTGGAATTTAAGCATTCTGACAGTATGTTTTAGTATTGTTCATGACCGTGAAGAGAAGGAACAAATCCACTGAAAATAACGAAAAAAGATTGTGTTGATGATCGTGGATGAAATAATATGTATTTAGGTTTTCCTTTACTACAATTGATTGGTGCTTCTTCTTAAACATCTGTTAACATAACAATTGCTGAGGGAGATTGGAGTTAAAATATTTGAGAGCGAAATGGTATGGAAACTTGTAAGTATAATATTCGATAATGGAATAGCATCGACTTTGAGAATTTTTGTTAAAAAACTAAGAAAACATTGTTCTACGATGGCTTATTCCAACTTCTCGATCAGTATCATTGTAAATTACAGAAGGTGGATATCGTTAAATTAGAGAAAGTAAAATATAAAAAAATCTCTTGCAATATAAAATCAGAAAGATATTCAGTTATCTATTGATAAGGATAAATTTATGTCTTTTTCGAAAAGAAATCCCTAAATTCATCGAATGTGTAAAGAACATTTTTAAAATCAATAACCCTGTATACAGGAGGACGGAAGTCAATAAATTACTACACAACAAGGTTTATAGAATGAAATAAATATTAATATCCAATTATATTTAACCCAAAGTTGAATTAGCGACATGATGACATGATGTATCAATCGGAACAAAAAGTACGTTTTGATCAATTTCGACAGAAAAAAATAAAAACTAAAGAACGTGAAAAAATCCACTGACTTTGGTAATGTTTAAAAGCAACGAAAAAATCAAATACAAATAATTCAACTTTCTATGTTTGATTTTTATATTAATGAATATTATTCATTTTAAAGAAATAATATGGAATAAATTGAATTTTCATACCTTTCATGATTTATTGAAAATAAATTTTGATATTTCCTTTTGTGCAATACTAACCATGAAATGCATACAGAGCTTCCCTTCAGTGAACCGAGAACATTTACTGAGGAATATAAGACCAAAAAAGGTCAAATCAACTAAAATCAACAGCCTTGCTTAGAAAGATATCTGAATATCATACATCTATTTTGAGGTAAACATGTGGTTAATGTCTAAATATTGTCAAAAACGAGGCAATTTTGTAGTTTTGGCAGCGGAAAAACAACAAAATTTCAAATTTGATAATTTTTATGTGGTACCTGACACACTTAAAACTATAGTGCGAGTATAACAAGGATAATCATTAAAAAAATTTTTTTTTGTTACCACATCACACCTTCTAAAAGAAAAGTTTCTTATTAAAAATGTCGATAATTTTCTTACGAGACAGATAAAGAAATTGTTATTTGTAACAAATATTTGTTACCATTTCGATTTGTTTAGATTTGAGTGATTCTTTTGCCATGTCTGGATCTTTGACTTCCTATGTTTCGGTTCTAATGCTACTGATGAAAGGTTACTCTTTGAAATGTACATATAGCAAATTCAAAATTTTCCATATTTATTCAACATTGGTAATTTTGTATTCCCCGGGGTATTTACCAGCTCAGTTGTAAGACTTGTCTGACATGAAATTTATCAAACAATGTTTTACATAAATTTGCTGCGTTCGCTAAAATTCTAAAGCATTGAGAATTCGGAAAGGCTTCGAAAATTATTCCACTCACTGTCGTAGGATATGGCATCCCATTTCGGTTTGTTTGGATTTGATTGCTCCTTTTGCTATGTTTGGTTCTTTGACTTCCTATGTTTCGGTTCTAATGCTACTGATGAGTGGTTACTCCTTCAAATGTATATACAATACCCAAAATTTTCCATATTTATTTAACATTGGCAATTTTGTATTTTGCAACGAATTCAAGTTTTATTATTTCATGAAATAGAACAAAAAGAATATGAGATACCCATATACTGTATAGTTGATAGAAAAAATATACTATACATATTTATATATATCCGAAGCCACAGTTAACACATAGAATCAGTTAGAATATCATCCGAATTGTCAAGTTAAGTTGCTTAGTTTGGTCAACGATTATTCTTACAAACGATCTATTTCTCAAATTGCCACTAATGGTTCTTGTATCTTTCGTCATTAGAGGGCTTCCTAGTCAAGTACAAAGACGACATTAATTTCAGCTTCTGGGCTGTAGTTGTTTTCCACTGGAGAAAGCAAGATTTGTGATAATGTTCATTTCAGTCTGGAATAAAAGACATTACATTTACCCATACATCTGCCTTATATGTTGACCTTGATTTTTAAAAAGGACAGAGAAAGACTTACATGCAACTAATCCACTATAAACTTGATAAAATCACATTTCCCTAAACAGTCGCAATATTCAAGTAGCCCAGATTGTCGCCTGTACACATCAAACGCATGTTATTTAAAAACTTGTGTTCATATGACTGTGGTTGTCTGGAGAACTCACCCGCTGAAATAAACCCATCCTTTTAAGACAATTGTTTCATCACTACTAGAGTTACCAAACATACTGCTATTAACAAATAAAGATTTTTTTAAAGCTTTAAAAGGTAGGCCAAGGAGCCAATGCCTTTATTTCTACAAACCAGATTAAAACTATGTAAGATTTCCAGGCATTATTACCTTGATAACTGTCATGAAGCAATGATCAAGTAAAACATGAAATGAAATTACATCATTTAACTGGTGATACACTGATACATGATTATGTCCCTAGATTACTAGTAATTTTGATAAAGCATAAAATTTTCGTGCTTAATCATAGGAAGTGTACTGACATTGGTTTGACTTTCCTTTCTTCACATATTTTGGTGGGCGTTTGAAATGTTCGTCTTTTGTGCACGGCCGAATGATTTAATGTAGATCTACCTGCAATACAAAATTTTGCGAAATTCATGACATTTTCTGCAAATAAGATTTGTTGCTAGTGTTTTGAAAAAATGCAGTAATTTGCTTACCTTTCGGACCACCTGAGTTCAACCCGGTTTCTGGTGGGGTCCGCATTGTTCATAGTTGTATTTTTTTAACTTTATATGTACACTTTATCATATTCCTTCTTGTTCATGTTCTCGAGATTTCCGTGTCTGTCGACTGGTCCCTTCTTGTCTGGTCCTTCCTTTTTTTCTCGTATTTGTCAAGAAAAAAATATAAAAGTTGAATGGGGTTACTTGTATGTGATTTGCTTCTGATGTTTGTGCTTATTAATTCTCATTGTAATTTAAGCCGGATTTCCCACATTTTGACTTTTGAGGATTTTTTTATCAACGAAACGGCCATACATTGCATCAAACTGATATTTATATTTTGTGATACATTTATTACTGCCACTAGGTGTATGTCACTGCTGGTGACCTGTTAGTCCTCGTGGGCATTCGAAATCAAATATCCAGAATTTTTATCCTGGCAAATGACTTTAATTTTTCCGTTCAAAATTCACAGAAAATTACAATTATTTCTATGGCTTTTCCTTCTGATGCAGAGGTTACCTTAATCTTAGTTTGGACGATTGTTTTGGTTCTGAGTTTGTGCTTTTTTATTGTCATTGTAATTTTAGTAGGATTTTCAACATTTTGACTTCGAGCACTGCTGACGATTGTTAGTCAACGAAATGGTCATACAGTGCCTCAAATTGATAATAGTATTTGTGATACATTTATTGTACAAAGCTTTATATGCAACTTAAGTGCTAACAAAACTACTGTTGTAACTGGTAAGAGGTATAGTCGATGCTTTCCAGTTTAAATATATTATCATTAATGCAATTACAACTTTAGAATTTATCTTGATACAAAACAATGTTCAATAAACCCGAAGTTTCCAACAGAGTAGCCTTTACTATGGAATCAAACAGGTGTTGGAAAGTTGTTTATCTTGATGTAATATTGTCCAGATAAAGTTGTTCAACTTAAGACCCGGATTTAAATATTGATAACCGGATATAAGCTGATCTCTTTCAATTGGGCTATTGGATGTCCCGTTAAAGACTGCGCTCAACAAATATTTTTATTAAAATATCGGACTAGGACAGGAAATATTATGTTTATTTTCATTTTAATAAACGTTTGGGAATACAATTTGTAATAATTTTGTTTTTTGGTGTGAAGAGACTACTCGAGACCAATTCGTTCAAAGGGTTATAAACATTAATAGCTCTTGAGAACGTCAACTGACATTGATAGAAACACTCTAAATAATGTCATAAAGAATATATTTTTTAAAGCATGACATGTTTATTGAATCTTAAAAATATGTGTTTTTTTTAGAAAAAACAATCTATAACGTCGAAGCACTTCTCACGAAGCATATAAAAAATAACCATAAAAACCCAGTTTCTAAAGGGAAAATTTGTAACAATGTGTACAAATACTTGAAACAGTCTTGATGACATTATTATATAAAAGAATATTTATTAATTGACGCTGGATATTGTCGCAATAATTCGTTATTCACAAATGGGTTTCATTTTGCTAAATGTACAAATGTAATATGCTAAGGTGAAATAGAATCAGTAGATTGTAGGAACCCATTCATAAAGAAGAAAATAAGTGTAACAAAGTTGTTACGAAGGTGTTATGCAAAATAAAGAGATTACTACCATGATATAACTACCAAATTTATAAGGTTAAAAGCAAAATCTTAGTTATAAAAAAGACAGAGGTCCGTATATGGTCTTTATCAAAAGATAAAAAAAACAAGGTGATACGACAAAATAAAAACCTACTAACCAAGTGAAGACAAATAAATATAAAAATAGGAGATGTGGCATGATTGTCCATGAGACAGCCACCCACTAAATGACAGTAGAATTTAAACTTCCAATTACTGTAATATTAAAAAAAAAGTAATTGTTAATTTCATTAACCTGAACAACTTCATTTCCTTTAATTGACTGGTGGCATTTCTGATTTCAATATGATTTGTTGAAATATAAGTGTTTTTGACACCACTGACCAATCCTGACATTGGTGAACGTTTGTTATTTTGTTTAACGATATACATCAAATTTTCATATGTTCAATATACACCAAACTCTGCTTTACTGAAAAAAATATTGCAGAAATATACTAGAACAAAAATTATAAACCATTAAACCCGGATGGATACTATAAACACTGACTAAAATAAAGTCACAAGTTTTTTAATAGCCTTCATAGCTACTAGTAAGAGGAATATATCTAAAAGGTCGACGTCTTTAGTAGTTTCCATTTAAACAGGTGTGCATATGTTTACATTGTTCACTTTTGAATTTATTACTTTTCATATTTGACCAGGGTGCATTTTTTATTTTGGCAATCTTTGCCAAGTGTAAGAGGCAACATATATATCTTACAATGATACTCAAGGTAATGAATTATAAAAATAAATGTTACTTTATAACTTTATTGCTTGATTTATGTATCATTCTATTCGACATCCACTTTGATTGGACATCACTGATACCCGGAAGCAATACTTTACCATTGGTCATTAATACTATCGCTAGCAATACTAGTAAATGTATACAGCTCTACCCGGACTCCATAAAGGTAAATATGATGCCAGAGGAAAGAAAATCTGCTATCTAAGCCTTAAAATTAAAAAAAAGGTCTTCATTTACTTTGGGTCACCCAACCTTATAAGGTATTTATCTGTTCTTACCCTAATCCTCAAATAAACCCTATCACTTACCTCAACCCTAACCAATTCCTAAACCGTGGCACTTACCATAACCAGATTTATCCTATTATATAACCCAAACCATACACAATATCCTAATCCGTACGACTGGGTCCCCTAAAGTTAATAAAGACCATGAAACCCACCTCGCATGCTAACAAAAGAAATTGGCCATTTACGACAATTCATAATATTAGAACACAACTCCACATTAAAATCAAAACCCAAAACTTAATATGATTATGCGACCGTCTGTAAGGTAAGTTACAAATAATTTGACTTCCAAACAGTCTGGAATTGACTCGCTTGGATTTTTTTTCGCCGGCGAAGCGGCAGAGAAGTTTTTCCCTAATATACAGTTTATAAAGGATATTTTGCCAGCTAAATATATTTTTTACAGGCCATAATATTTTCAAGGTACAGCACAGCCACATTATTGGTTTTGGTCAAAATAAGAATAGGAAATTAAAAAAATAATGCTTGTCCCCCACCAAAAAAATAGTACGTGCTTAATTGAAATTCCTATGTTTTAAATTCAGACTACTTCATGTTACTGCTATTTCCCTCCCACAGAATTACATGGTGGTTTCTAATTTCTACAAAATTTTCCAACAAAAACATATTTTCCCCAACTAAACGACCAGAAAGATGTTTATAAATTTTCTAAAATTATTTTATATACGTAAAAACTGGTTAAAAATGTTAAAATAGTGACAAGTTTTAACCAAAGCATTGTGAATTTAGAAGAAAATTATGTCTTTTAAAAAGTTCGACACTTTTTTCTGTCTCTTAATTGGACTGGTAGCCCAAAATTCCAAATACTTACCGGTCATATATGTATTTTTTAACAATATACAAAACATTGTATGGTAATAGAAATTTAAGTAACATTTCTGACATTAAAAAGGGTAATTTTGTCCCTTGTTTAGACGATTGTTTACCGTGCATCTATATGACATATGCAATCATTTTTAACAATATACAAAAACACTAAATTGAACAAAATGTTTAAGCCACATGTCTGTAATAAAAGACTGAATTGTTTCCCTTGTTTGGACATCAGTAGCTCTCACACTCTGCGTAAATCAACCCTAACATACTTAAAGCAGTTAAACAAAAAAGGATTACCTGCACCAAATATTTAATCATTAAGGACAGGACACGATTCAACAATCGGAAAGCTTTTTGCATTTAGATGGTATTTTCCAAAAAAAAAAAAAGACTCATCCCAAAAAGGAAGAAGTTGAAGTAACAAGCAGTGTGACGTACGGACAGAGGGAACTACGAAGCAAGACAAAAACAAGGACAATATCTTTATTTTTTTTCATAAAAATTGAAAAAATAACAGCACTATCTACACTTCATCAGTAAATGATGTTATTATTAAGGAGTCATACTCTGATGATCTGTCCGTAATTGACAAAGACATGTCTTTTATTCCCTCCTCTAATTGTTGTGTTGGTGTAAATTTCAGACTTTTGTCGGCTTCGAACATGTTTTATCAAACATTTAGTACTGACACTCCTTGTCACGCTTTAAATGCATAAAATCACTGACATTTAGAATGTCCTGTGATGGGTTTTTCACTACTGTGATGTGTCTGGTTTCTTGCACAGTTCAACATAACAATGTTAAATTGTGGACACTCTGCACTGACTAAAATTCTTTATTCTTCGTCATTTTTGCTAAATGAGCTTTATAGTTGTTTATCGTTCTTGGTTTATACAAAAAAGGCCACTTTCATAACATTGAATGAACGAATATCCACGTCTAAGGTGTATAGTTATATTCCTAAACAAAGGTTTTTTAACAATACAGCGTCTTAATGTGAAATTATTGTCTGCCCTTTTTGGAAAAATATCTACAAATCAACCCCTACTGTGATTTTTGTTTGGTGTTTAGTTAATTATTCTATGTCTTTTTGTTATTTAATCTTTCGGTGTTGTCATTCATTCGACTTGATGTAGTTGGTTGTCACTTATATATCGTCGAATTCTTGTCGCACCCAATGTTGTTTGATTCGTCTATGACGGACGATACCTCAGATGGGTGTTTATATAGTTCTTGACCCCAACAATAGCCTTTTTTGTTTCTGTCTCTTTTGTTTTTTACTTTACTTCCACATTAGGTCCTCCTTACAAATTCCGTTAATTTCAGACTGATGCCAAACATTTATTCATTCGCATAACAAGAACAATTTTTTCTGTATTCTCTGGTTAATTTTATTTTCACTTAAAAGTTGCTCTTTCTACAATTAGTTCTTTGAAGTTGTCTTTACCAATTATTTAACACACTCATAGGCTAGTGCAAACATAACTCTGTACGAGAATGAAGAGCACATACCCAAGCTTATGATGAAAACTTTCACACAGACGTTTAACTTGTATTCAACATTGGTTATTTGTATTTTGTATATGTACATCGGTTTATTAACATTAATAAAAAACCTTCCTTCCGATGGTGTCCAGTGCTTCACATTTTTAATGTTTTATGATGCATTTGCTCTCTATATGTTGCTTGTTGGTCAATATATCCCCATTGTAAATCTCATTTAGTCTATAATTGTTTTTAAGAGACGATCAGTATTGCGAACCGTTGTCTAATGCATATTTCCGTTTTAAGATAGTCTTTTTTCTATATTGCGCATTTGCACAGTCTCAGTTGTTTATACATGGTGATAACATTGTTTATTTAAAACTTTATTAGTGATAGTCTCTTTTTTACTTCTTCAAATTCACATATTTGGTGATATTGAGATATCTTACGAACATATAACTATTGAGCATTTCAAAAATTTATGATACAAAATTACCAATGTTGAGTATGCTAAACCGAAACATAGGAAGTCAAAGATCTATAGCAAAAGAAACAGTCAAATCCAAAAAATAGAAATGGGAAGCCAACTCCAACGACAGGGAAAACTAAAAAGTGCAATAAAATATCAAACCATTCGAATCATTGGATAAACAAGTGTCCTTATAAGTAAGGAATTGTGTTCATATGTTTGTCAAATTATGACGTTTGACAATAATATTTGCAAGTTAACTTCATCTGCTTTAAACTGTTCCTGCAATCATTTTGATTGTGTACCCTGGTTGAACTCATGTTTGTGTTATGTTATTTGTTTAATGTTGAGCTATTGATGCCAGTATTTGAAGGAATAGTTAACCTTGTTATATTTACTCAAATTCTTCCGCCTATCTGTATACTCTCTAGTCGGATAGTGTGAGTTTTCTTTTCGTCTCTGCCTATTCCCGTATTGAAGTTAACCCGGATTAGAGTTTAAGGATTCCACGACGGGTATTGCGCATAAGACAGGGGTTGCTTACCCTTCATGGGCACCTGATCCTACTCCTGTAAAGTAAAGGAGATCGTAGAATCCAAGCCTTTGTTCTTTTTGTTTTCGTTTTATCTTTTAGTTTGTGTCAAATTTGTCTTGTCCTTTGGACTATGCAGTTTTGATCTTGGTATTCTACACTGGACTTGCTGCTTTTGTAATCTTTGTTTTTTCTTAGGTCACTTGTTGGGAAGGGTTGGGATCCCTACCACATGTCTCATGTGCCAATCCCCTTTTAGGAATTGCTGTCAAAGTTTTGTCTTTGTTTTAAATGTCTTGTTGTATGTACATTTTTGAAAACAGGCAAGAATGGTATCATTTAATGTATGCACATCTTATTTATTTGAGGCGATTTAGACCCTGTTGAAGGCCTTGAAGGGAAGTCTGGATTTGTAAATTACCTCTGGCTTTCTCGTGGTTGTAGTGCGGTCTCTCTGTCATTTACCCAATATCAATTAATTCTTATCATAATTTGTCAATTAACAACAGTTGTTGCAGTTGTCCCCACTTTCTTGTAATTTTGAACTTGGGTTTTCATTTTTGAATGGGGAGGGGCTTGTTTCATTTCGTCTGCTTCGATATATATTTCAGAGAATTGAATTTGTTTTTAGAATTCCTTGTTTTACCCAGACTAGGTCAGTTAAAATTAACAAAGTGATAAAAGTCTCCAACAGTTGTGTTTGTTTTAAGAAAATGCTGTTTCCCCCAATGCTATTCTGTTTATATTTTTTTATGGTATGGAGACTGTCATTTTACCTTTAATTTTTAGTATTTTTCTTCAGTAGAATAAGCATACAATTATTACTAACGTGCAGCGAAATTTGAAGACTATGCCCATCTTTATACCTATATAAGACCTGAAAGGGTATGTACGTTATAAAAACCTTATTTGTTTATCGTCAATGTCGTTTCGGTACAATTTTTAGTACCGTTTGATGAAGAAAAGTAACTAAAACTTCTATCAAAACTTTTTATGTTTTCATAATCCACAATTATAAGGGTTTTCAGCAGATAATGTGATACAGATCTTCTTGTGTTGAATTTGTGTAAGGGACTAGATGTAAGAAATTTTGAAAGGAGAAGGGGCATCAAGGTGACATTTACGGCCGAAAATTCTACTAAAAACTTATCGATTCAACAGTTGATTGTGTTCAATTCATGAAGTTGAAACTACAATTCAACAGAAAACAAATACCTTTTGACCGAGTCTTTCACAATGTTCATCAAAAATACATATAAAGATAAAATGTCTTATTTTTGCTCTTTTTCTACTAGTTATAGGTTATTTTATATAAACTGGAACACTAAATGCACATGCTTAAAACAACGTTTTTTATTATAAAAAAGACTGAATGCTACAACTAATATTAAAAAAAAGTATTTTTTTTTATTTGCTGGATGTTTTCTAATACGAGATATTGTTTAAAAGCCATGGAAAAATATCATTTTCGTTGAATAATATCCCTCGTGTGATTAATGCTCTCAACTCGCTAATATAATACAATATTTCTGGAAAGTTAAAAATTTTTCATATTATTGGACCAAATATGGACCTTAACACTTCTACTAGTTTACAAATATTGTATAATTTATGGTGAATTTTTAGATGGCTATACGTAGTGGGCATTTTAAGTAATAACCTCTCAGTAGCATTGGAACCAAAATATTAACGTTTCGACTATGTTCTTTTGAACTATAAATGAATCTTTAAAGAATGTTCAATATTGATTCTCGTCAAAATTTAACAGTTCTTAAAAATAAAGTTTTGATTTTTGCCTGTTTTCATAAGTCATAAAAATAAAGATAAAATGTGCATTTTAAAGACAGATTTTGGTCCCGAAAACATCTAGCGCACGCAAGACCAACGTTGATTTTTTAAAATTTTGTTTATTTTGACATTGGCCTCGAATGCACTCTATGTTTTCTGAATAACAAAATGTCGGAAACTAATTTTGTCTCGAAATAAAATCATTTGATTTTAAGGCGTTGAGTGCAACAGGACAACAAAAGTCCTTTTCTGAATGTGTAATATTTTTACGATTTTAGTTATATTTTACTTTTTTTTAAAGTTTTGAAATTAGTAAAAAAAATTTGGGGTAAAAAAGGCATTATCGTACCTTTCTATCGTTTTTTTTTGTATCAAATATAACGATGAAACATAAAAATTACCTTTAATTATCTACCTAGACAAATATTTGCTATATATAAATGTATATAATATTTTTTTTTAAATATTTGATAAACTTTTAATAATCAGTAAGTATATTGAATACACATACACATAAATTCCCAATTTAAGTAAAAAAAGAGAAAATTATGTGAAAAATTTTATTATTGTATTGAAATTAATCTAGAGACCGCGGATTCTGTCGTCAACTTCATAATGTCAGGTAGAGTCAAAACAATTAAAAAACACACAAAACTTTGAATACAAATTAGTTTTAGATGTTTTTGAGAGCACAAAAAGTATGTAAGGATTTACAAAATCAACAATGCATAACTCTTTTAACGTTTTAATCGTTTTTTATGAACTCTTCTTATCATTTAAAATTATTACTACAGGGACGTCTTCAAAACCTACACAGTAAACAAATCATAATTATAATGTTAGCAAGATTCATTTGGGACATTCAAGTTCATTTATTTTGGGAGTTTAAAACTAATGTCGTCATTCGTAAAGAATGTCAACACATGTGCACCAAGACGCCGCTGTGTCTGCCGATAGCAGACAGTATGGATACACAGGTAAAGGGATACCCTAGGCAGTTTATCGTCACCAGCTCTATTTTATTTTGACATTAATCAAATTCTATAATAACAAAAGACGGCTATTGCCGAACTGGTTGCTAGGAGTCAAGCAAGTGATTTTTCATCTAGCGCAGGTGTTGCAACGATATCTGTATGTTTATATAGGTGTTAAGCTCAAGTGAGAGTAAAAAGTTATCCACATGATTTGTCAAAAACATTTAATTACCAATAAACAAGCAATTGAAACTGCCATTTAAAGGTATTACATAAACAGTACAGACAGGAAATAAAATCTTATAAATAAAGAAAAGACATAGAGAGATATAATGAAACGGTTATATATTTCAAAGATAGATAGTCGAAAAGTAATCCGAAAAAAGCAGGACATCATTATTACAGGGAAAAGCCTGAGGCTAGTTTGTAATTTTTCAACATTTTTAGTGAGGCATGAAAGAGGGTTCATCAGAGTGAATTTTTCCTCCGAATCTGAAAAAAAATATTTTTCTTTGCATTAGGCTGGATAGTTTAAAAGTCAAATAATAGGTACAAGACAAATTCGAAACAAACAAAGGACAAAACACAAACAACAGAGAAATAGAAAGGCCATGATGGTATTAACCACTTATGACACTGCAATATTCTCCTGTTTTGATTATTTAATAAAATCTTAAACAGTCAACAACACTACCAAAAATGGAAGTGTATCCTAAATTTGCATATACTTTTAAAATAAAAACATTTAGAAACTTCCAATTTTAATTTTTAGACATATTCTAAGCATCGATAAGGTTTATTTAACAATGTTTCAAAATAATTTCACATATTTTGCAAAAATGTTGAATTCTATATTGTTAACAGTATGAAAAGTTCATTTGGTTGCGGGTAAAAATCTGAGCATAGAAAATCGATGAGGCTTTGCGATTATACTCAAATTTTCAATATCTTTAATTTCCATGCTCAGATTTTTCCCCAGACAAATATGAAGATTTTTAGGGCCATTTGACCTTTCATGACCTCATTCCATATATGGTAGTAATCCTGACTGTTAAATCTAACTAATTCAGCAGGACGTGTTTTAATTCATGTCTTAGCTTATGATAATCAGGTTTATTATCATCTGTGCTTTATTTTTTAACTGTTGGTTTTTTCAGGTCGGTGCATCACGTTATTTCTTGTATTTTTAATTATCTGAATAATATAAAGCGATTTTTTGTGCCTGTCTCAAGGCAAAGATTTGTAGTCTAGTGGATGACATAGTTTTTATGTTTTTCTGTTATTTGTTTTACATTTTACATACATGCCAATGCTCCGGATTTTGCCCGGAGCCTCCGGAATTTTGACCCCTTTTCCGGGTCTCCGGGTTGGTTTA
>JARWCS010000050.1:843071-855800 GCA_034783895.1 Geukensia demissa
CTGTGAAATTGACTTATAAAAACATAAACAAATACTTAATAAATACATTGATAGAACTTGTGTATACTGAGAAGGATATATATACAATATACGTACATTGCCGGAAAATATCAAATTTATTTGTACGAGCTTCAAAAACAGGTAAAATGACGTGAGGCTTCGAAGAGCATTTTTACCCGTTTCGCAGCGCGTACAAATGAATTTGATATTTTCTGGCAATGTACATGTATTTTTTTTATCCTGCAATTCTTAAAAGGTAGATAAAGATGATTTTCTTTCTAAAATCTTCATTTCTACAATTCTTAAGAACGCGGACGTGTTTGAAGACACCAGTCAGCTGGTTTCCGAATCTAATATTCCGGCTCGCTCACAATGAGTTGGGATAACAGGAGACAATATTATGCTACTGTACGAATATCACTTTTCAATATTCGTCACTCGTATTCGTATAGTAAAACGCTTAATTGCAGGATAAAATAAAAAGGTTCTTTCTTTATTTTTAAATTTGTTTTCTGTACGCAAAAAAAATGACGCGCAAATGGCACTACGTAAATCTCCCTCATTGAAAAATTTTTTTGAGGGAGATCTCCCTCAAAGGACTTTTCAAAAGTTGACACCTCTGGATGAAAATGACAATGATCCCTTATTTTTTGATTAATTTTTCATGCAAAAACACCTGGCTTTTGTTTCATAAAAAAAATCTCAGTTTGAAGGTTTCCTAAACTTTCTCCTCAACTCAAAAACTGACCATTCAGATGACAGCGTTTTCAATATTTCAGGGAAATCTCAATCTGAAATGTTTTGTGAAACTGAAGCCAGGAAAATATGGTAGGTAAATATTTTAATTAAGAACTAGATTAATTGCTTCTGAACAAAAGCAAGCAATATTTACATGATATTCAGGACAGGGACGAGATATCAAAAAATAATTCTATATTTAGACTGTAAACAACAGACCATAAGGTGGGGGTTTGATAGAGTAAGAAAATTCAGCTATGTAACTGGCAACCTACTGACCACTCAAAATTCACAAAATGTAGGTGCATTTATATTTATTTCGTAGGAAGTCTATTATACAAGCATTTTGTAAAAGTTCAATAATAAATGTTAAATTTGCTTGTTTTTTCTGTATGGTTCTAGCTTTAAAATGAAATCTGCCTCCCTAAAATGCCACTTTTTGTAGTGAATAAGTTTGAATTATGCTCACAGACATCTTAGCGTTCAGTGCACATCATGGTTTGTTTATTTATAACTTAAATGCCATGTGGGCCTTGTTCAAAACGTTTTCCAGTAGATAGAAAGTTATCAATGAGGAGTCTGACAATAAATCACAATTTTGTAAATAATTTGTAGCTTTTAAATAAATGTCCTGAATATCTTTGTACTTTGAATTCTCTAAAACACTGTTCATACCTTATCTCTAATGTAAATATTTGTCAAATATTCAGCAGGTACATGGAAATCTGAAAAAAAAACCAGAAACTACAATAATTATACCTTATCTCTCATTTACCTATTTTTCTTTTAAAATTTACCATATATGAGTGAAATAAATGCATTCTGATAATTATATTTGATAATAACCAAATTTTTTTGTAATAATAAATCTTTTAAGTAGTTACAATAATTATCCACTTTCAATGATGAAATTTTCAAAAATTTATAAATGCTCTGCATGCCTTGGATAATACCTATCTCACATGGATAAACATTGTAATCAACAGAGAACTGTGAAATAATCTATATCTTAAACAAGTTTAGGCTGAAGCTGAAAATGTATTCACATGCTAGGATTTCATCTGATTTGATGCTCAATTTTGCAGTTGAATACATACATAACAAGTGATATGAACTATGACATCAGATAAGTAGCTTTTAAAATAAAGGAAAATCGAACTTCAAATCAGATGGCAAAATCACATCATTGAATGCATAATAAGCCACATCACCTTAACAAATGGTTACCAAACACTTGTCAATTTAGGCCTTGCTGTCCAGGTTAGTGTATGGAGTGCCATACATTATTTTAAATACTATCTATTTGTAGGAGTTGCTTACAGATAAGGACAGCAATTTTTCCTGAATAGAGGGCTATCATATTCATCACATGGCATAAATTGCATATGTACATGTCATGTATATTTTTCCCACTATTAAGACAAACTTTTTCTTTTGTTAATTTGGCTATATCCAATATTGTGCAACAATTCATAAAATTAGGATATCAAGTTGTTATTTTTCAGGTGAATAATAAGAAAAAAATAACTATTTTCAACAGAAAAGGATGAATGTAACTGACAAATTTGGTAAATCAGCGTAATATTCAACATATTTACCCCCATATACTAAATCTTCTGTTAAAATGACCACAAACTGACTGCATATTTATTTTCCCACCAAATCTGAAACCAATGAAAAGGGGTGCCCCACGCTATCTTCAATGGTTTTAAGTACCTGTTCACTTAAGAAACATGCAATAAAAAGTGATATCCCCAAAAAAGGCTACAACTATGTAGTAAGAATGAACTCCAGAATACCCAATAATTTTTACCAAAATGCCTGTTCAAATGAACTTCCTGTTATTGAATACAAAAGTTGACAGCATGGAAAACAAAAATAAAATTCACCCCCCCCCCCCTTTTTTTTTTTAAAACTTGGATGATAATCTAAGATTGTTTTTATTTTGGCCATAGTATGTTAAACAATTAAATCAAGGACACAAGTTTAACAAAGTCACAAATTTTAGCATTTCATATGACCTGATATCACTCTACATGTTGAAAAGTACAAGTATTCATGGATGCCTGTTTGTGTCTTTAAATTTTCACATATAATGCATATTACATAGTGAGACAAGGTCAAAAACTGAGTCTTTTATAATCTTGCAACATGCATTCATTCTATGTAAATCAACAAATAGGGAAAACTAATAAACAATATTTTTAGTTATGTAAATGTAACCTTTTTTTTAAAAAGAAATGTGACTATAATAAATATTTAACTCAAACATTTTTTTTTTCACATATCATACAGTTCCTTTTTTTTTTACTTTTCTGTATTCTGGAAAGACAAATCTTTTTGAAGCAATTTACATACTTTACTATCATTTAATTGCACCCATTGCAGACATTCATGCAACATAAATACAAGTATAATTCAAAACCTAAATACAACCTATTTGTTGAGTATATGAAATGCCTATTATACAAAAAATGCATAATTGAGATTCTAATTTCTACCTACAAAACACCAAACAAATTTTGCAATGAGAAAAGTGGAAATATCCCTAAATATTTCATAAAATAGCATACCATACAGTATTAAATTCTTTACATTTGCCACATTTCAATTCAAAATTTTTGACATGAACAATTTACTTTAATTTATCATTTTTAAACAAGAACAATTTACTTCAATTCATAATTTTTAACATGAACAATTTACTTAACTGCAAGCACATTTTATGGCATTAAGGAATTTACTTATGAAATCATTTTCATAGGTTTTTAATTTTCTCTTTTATAAAAATTATAACAAAAGCAGAGCTAGTTATAAACCTAGTATAAAGTCAAACCTATCTGCGATTATAAAGTTATGTTCTGGTGAACCAGTCTAACATTAGTACTAAGTCAAGAAACTGGGAAATAATCATGTTCATTGGGCAAACAAAATTTTCACCTGGCAATTAAAAAAGGGCATTCTTGTCAGATCAACAGATACAACTCAACATTATCAAGTTCCGATACAATTTCATATATAACCAATGGACCAAGAGATTAACAAATGCAAAAGTTCAAGGTAGTGCATATATACCTACTCTGTCTTAAAAGATATAATTCAATGTTGTTTTTTTTTAATATGGGAGGAATCCGAAACAGAAACTTCTAATTGCATGAACAATGTATAGTTGTTCATTAATCAACATTACACCTTAAGGATGTACATGGCTCATGATCAGCCATTTTTATCAAATTCTTGGAACTGACTTATCAAATTCTGATTTTACTCATTTCAAAATCTTGGAAATTTTTGCCCAGTGACTCCGCCCTTTTCTTTTATCATATCATTTAATAATACATCTAAAAAATCCATTTGAGAAGTTATCATGAAATCCTTGTTTTTTCTTCTTAAGTTTTAATAGACACAACCTTATTATACAAAACATATGAAAAATTAAGAGAAACTGGTTTCCCACCAAATTTTCAAATGCTTGTATCTCAAAACGATCACGATGACCTATAAATTTTTTATGATTATTTCATATATTTTGTTCCAATGTTAAATCCCTGAAAGTTATCATAGCCATTTAGTATTCTTGTTATTTTGAAATGGAGTATGAACATCATTAAAAAATCAAATCACTAATTCAGCCACAGCTTGAAACATACATTTCACGGCATATCCACACTAGAGCAATATATGTTATTTTCATTCTTAAAAAAACTAAAAACAAATGGTTAATTGCCTGTTAAACCTTGACCAATATATTTTAAAAAATATTTTAACTAAAATTTTATCTGTATGTATTTATCCCTGAAATATTTGCCACTTTCTCTTTGAAAGTTCAATTTGGTGCTTTAACAATTGAGTATCTGAGCAAAGCTATAAGCAGTTAACTAAATAAAAGAGTATTCTTTTAATGCAAAAAAAAATCATATCCTAATTACTTTTACAATTTTTTTAATTTTGAAGCATCACAAAAAATATCTGTTAACACATCTGACACAAGATAGTTATTTTACACTAACCACAGCAAAGACTTAAATATTGGCATTTTCAGTACATTATTATGTGTTTAATCAATTATAACCAAAGGTACTTGTATTGTATGTACCTGTACCAGTTTTTTTTAATTTGTAAACTTGATATCAGGAACCAGAACATTGTGAAGGTATGTGTAAATTTGTTATCAGTAACCACAACATTGTGGAGTCTAGAATTTCCACAGCAACTGTCAGTCAGATTGGAGTCCAATTTTACAAGAATTTATAGTATGTCACTTGCTATAATGAACTGTATGTTCAGAAAAATAGGGAAAACTCATTTTATTTGTGGCATATTTAATGATAATAATGAGTATTTTCTATTACTAACTCAAAAACAAATAAATGCAAGCAAAATAAAAAAGTGCTTAAGAGTGAAATAGAAATGGAGTTGTGTGCAATAAGTTAGCATTTTAGTTCACAGGGTATCAAGCATTTTTGCATGTACATCTTTTATTTATTTTTTGCTGCATAATCATTTTGTATTTTTAAAAATTTAAATGATTTTTATTGCAGTTATGTAAACTTATTATTTCTGAAATGCCATAGAAAAGTTCAGCTTCTTATAATTTAAATCTCAGTTTTGCGAATTACACCTGAATAACATGTATGTTTTGGCAACAAAACTGTCAAAGCTCTATTACTGTGCTGAAGATTTTTTAAATTTCAAAAATGTAGTTTATGTTTCAGTATAACCATTTATATAGTCCTTTTTTGAATTTCATAAAAATGACACCAGGGCTCTAAATGCCTCTCTTAATTTATTGCCGTAAAACTATAAAATACTTTAGATACACCTAAAATGAATAAGGTGCCTTGGATATAGAATAACATTTTGTAAAAATGCTATGATATTTTATAACTTATTATAAAGCTCAATGCTTTTTATACTGATCCATAAAGATTATAGTTTTATATATAGATTAGCAACAAAACTTTTTATCTAGATAAAATCCAAACAATCCCCATTCTGTTTGCTGTTTTCCATCAACAATACTTCAATTTGAATTTCCACAGAAAACAGGCCAAAGAAGGTAGCCTCATGTTTGGTCAACAACAGATTAATTATGTTAAAAAAAATTCTGGAAATAAAAATCCTCATTCCATTAGAATAAAAAAAATTTAAATATCACACTAAACATAGCTAAATCGATTTAACTTTCTACACCTAATTTATTCTACAAATTTCATTTAATGCCTTCTTATCTGCAGAAAGGTCTTGCTTTATTATTTTCCATATGTTAGAAAATAGCAAACCATAATTTTATGAATAACCTAATAATAAAACATCCCATGCATTGATCACACAGGTGATATAAGCCAAGAAGCACAGCAAACAGTTATAAGAGCTGACCTATATCCTGTGGCCTGCAAGTGGCATCAGCCCAAGGTGACTGAAAAGTACTGTACAGGTTTCTGTTAAAAACAAATTGGTCATTTTATACAAAAATTGCAATGTTTTATATTTTAAATCTTATACTCAACATGACAGAAAAGGTGTTTCTAGATTTTCAACAAACTAGCTGAGATTTCATCTGTCTTTTATGGTAAAAAAACAGTTCATTTGTCAAAGCACCATCTTTAGACTGGCGAACGTTTCACAAAAGATCACAAGTCTTACAAGTGTTTGTAACATACATAATACAGGACTTACGAGTAATCAAAAGTCTAACAACTTTTTGTGAAATGTTCCCCTGACCTTTTGTTTAAATATTTGATATAATGGTAAATATAATAACTTATTTGTTGAAGTTTTATTCTATAACATACACATGTTTATACCAGTAAAGAAATTGCAATGAGAATTTTTAGCCAAACTTCTACAAATTTAGTCATTTTATTCACAATAAATATCAAAGCAGTTTTCTAAACCAAAACGAAAATTATGACAAATTCCAAAACACCTTTTCCTTGAATAAAATATAGTTTTTCTAGAAATAACTACAAATGCTAAAATCAACAATATCTCACTCTTAAGGGAAGTATTTATCTCAAGTAAAAAATTAATTAAAAAATGGGGTAATATTTTTATATGGTACCTTCCCTAATTTTGAAAATAAAATTTGCAGTTATTTCTAGAAATTCTACAATATTCAAAACACAATACAAATACAATTTTTCATTTTGCTGATATGCTAACCTATATCCTGTGGTCGACACGGCAGATCTATCCACGGGGACTGGAAAGTACTGTATAAATTTCTGTAAACACCAACAGCAAATTGCATGAATAAGTAGGGGAATTATTATTCACATGTACAATTGGGCTACAGTAAAACCTGCCTAAACTGAACACTGAGTAATGTGGAAACCTGAGTAAATCAAACATCATTGTTTTAAGGTGGATATGATTTGAGGTTTGAGGTGTAATGTAATAAAACTTCAATTCCTCTATTAGTTTTCCACAATGATGAATTAACTGGCTTTAAATCTCTTTGAGATGAAACCTGTGTTTTAAAGGAAGAATATGGAATATATGCCAGAAAAATATGACACATATCTTAGGCAAGTTTATAAAAAAAAAATTCTCTAACCAAATTTAACTGCCTGAAAAGCACTTTTCTGGATTTACCTTCATCAGACATGCTAGGGGCCAAAAAATAGGAAGTTCAATCAAAATTTATGAATTTCTAAGTTACATTCATGGACCAAAAAATGAATTATACAGTTCATGATGTTATGAACACTGATAAGACAAATACTGAACAATAATAAGTATTTTTTCTGCTGGTGGTCATTCAAACCTGTTCCATTAAAACTCCTGAACATAAGATGGTTAATTGTTATGTGTTTTTATCACTCTGAATTGATATAAATCAATACCTATTGTTTTACTGTGCAATACCAGTTTCATCTATAGGAGACTTAACAACAGTTCATGGACCAATAAAAGAAAAATGACAGAAGAGTTCTATTACAAAATCACCTCACATTATATACTCCATAATGCTTTTGTAAATTTCACCATTTCAAAACAAATAACAAAATCCAAATCACCTGTAGAAGTTTGACATTTACACCTTTTGGATGGCTGTCTTATGAGCAATTACATCTCCTTTTTCTATAAATGGTGTTAGTTGAGACAGGTTTTACATTGCCTTACTCATTCCTGATTTTTTTCTAATGGCAGGAACAGTGTATGAATAGAAAATTATTCAAGTATAAAGATATAAATTCAAGACCACTTTTGGATAAACAGCATCCTTAAATGACGCAACTCATCTGCATTGTAATTAAGATACAATAATATCATTTATTTGTTTGAAAAGTTCATTTACAACATTTTATGGCAACATGTTAAATCATTTTATCAAATTTTTATTATAAAGATAAATAACAATTTCTCATATTTCAACTGTATATAAATCGGTATATAAACAATTTTCCATGGAAGTTAAAACCTCACGCTTGAAAAAGTTTTCAAACAAGAGGTGCATGTTAAATATAATAGGTATTGTGACTATTCTTTCGATCAACAGTTACTGATTTAAACTATCAACTTTTGAGGAACAACACATACTTTATTGTTGTCTAACACCTGTTTTACCTTCAGAAAATTTTATGGCCTTCATTTACTTTAAGGGACCCAGCTCTATAAGGCATAAAATGTTCTAACCCTAATCCTTAACCCAAATCCTTATCAATCTAAACCTTTAATCTAACCTAAAACACTGGGTCCCCAAAATTAAATGAAGCCAATTTCACACCTAAAGGAAACACATGAAGTTGATATTTAATTTTGTAATTCAAAATTAACCTTTCAAATTACTAACAAACTTCAACAAAAATTAAAATAAACTTCTTTCTTGAATTTTGTTTAACCACTTAGTTAACACTGATTTTACTAAAGATCAAGCTATTGCGGTGATTGAGAGTTGACAGTATTTTTATTATAAAATCCTTTCTTAGGCAATTTTTCTACTTACTCAGGAGAGTTTAAATTTAAACCTAATGTTGTGAGATCTATCCCTGGCGCTAATGCCACTAAGTTAGGATCATTTTCTGCTGCCCTGATAAATGTCAACAGTCCGACAATACCAAACTGGTCACTGACCATTCCATTCGGGATGTTTGAGACAGTACCTGCAATAATAACCAAAAACTCTTTTAACATCAGAAAATCTTTTTACAAATTGACAAATATAATAAAAAAAGCAAAATTCATTCCTTTTATCCCTTATTATTTTTTCCAATTATATTTGGAAGAATTTTTTAAGACCTAGACAAAGGAGATGTGTCTAAGTGACGGCCATCAAAAATGTATAAATAACAAACATGTTAACTTTCCTTTCATATGGCATGTCATATGAGCCAAACCAAATTATTTTTGCATTTGTTACCATCTTTATCATACAAACTGAAATTTAAAATTGGCTACAAATCAGGTCTAGTCAGTTGTTTTTATAAAATCAACAGAAAACAACCCAACTAGTTTAGGTGACAATTTTCTGTAATTTTAAGCAGCAACATTTGTGTTAGTGTCTGAAATCATTACACATTTATTATTTTACGTATACACGTTTTATATTTGGCATGATTCAGAGCTTTTCACATGATGTGGTATTCCATCCTTGTTGAATGCCTTGTGGAGACCTCTAGATTTGTAAATTCCCTCTCGTAGTTGAAGTGCAGTCTCTCTTATATTGACAAGAAGGGGTATTCCATCCTTGTTGAATGCCTTGTGGAGACCTCTAGATTTGTAAATTCCCTCTTGTAGTTGAAGTGCAGTCTCTCTTATATTGACAAGAAGGGGTATTCCATCCTTGTTGAATGCCTTGTGGGGACCTCTAGATTTGTAAATTCCCTCTTGTAGTTGGAGTGCAGTCTCTCTGACATTGACATCATGTCTATTAATATTGCAACCACTTTATTAATAAAAGACCGAGTGATCTTTTTATATGGTTAATACTATACACTGGCAGTTAGTTTTCCAAATTTGTGGTTACGCTTTATTTAGAGGTTCCTGACTATACCTTTTCTATGACATATACTAATGCCAAATTGATATTAAACATTTAATACCATTTAGTTATACATTAAACCGTACACTCTTTCTGCAGAATAGTTCTGTCAGATCAGCACCATGCATTCATCAACAAAGATAATAATCAAAGCCTCCAGGTAGTTAAGTATTTCCGCTGTAAAATTGGAATCGGAAGGCTGTTTTGGGATTAAATGTATTGTTTTCTGTAGTATCATTGTAGTGGTTCCTCATATTGTCCTTGGTGTAATTCGTCATATACATTATTAGGTGGTCTCATCCCCATATCTTCATATTTTCTGTAAATGAAGTAAATTGATTATTTTTATATCCGGTTACAAAACACTTATTTTTAATTTCAGAACATAATAAACATTTAAAAGCTAAGCAAACAACAAATTCATGATGTACCGTACTGGTTTTAAAAATTGAAAATTGAGTATTGTCCCAGTATTGAGGACAACGTAACATTATTCTGCATTTTTACGATCATTAAGGCGTGGGACTCAAGTCATGATTTTGCACGCTTGATCATATTTTCCAGTTGTGCTTACAAAGCACAGAATTAGTTTTTACAGGTTTTTCACTACCAGTTGATACACCGGTGCAGATCCGTCAATAAAGATGATCACAATTCGGGGTAAAAGCTTTACAAACAACTTAATGGGGACATACATACAGAGGCTTTCTTACTGGAGATTGCCAAAGGAATTCAAAGATACCAAAGGGGCAGACAAATGATCTGAAAACAACATTCAACTTACGTTTCTGACAATGAATCTTACGAATAAAACAATCCAAAAAACAAAGCCGATGCTAGGATTTCACGGTAAGTCTTAATGGGGTGTAAGCGCAACGCAAGCAAATAAGAAAAAAATCAACGTGAATACATGTATTATCCCAAGCTTGATAAATTTGTCGGCTTGCTGTTGCTTGGCGTCTCGTCTGTTAAAAACCCTGTCTTCCACCCGTTGTTGAGCATTAAGTTGGTGTTTGGTTTTTCTATCAATCTAGTGCTCAGACACTTGGCAATGAATACACATTCATGTAAATGAATGAAATTCCTTTATGCAGGTGACGCGTTGTTGTATGACATTTGCCACCAAATACTGAAAACACTGAAAACATTGAAATCAGCAATACATAGAAAGAAAACTTAAAATTAGCAAACTCTCGGACTGGTATCATGTCATGCACTTTTTAACTCCCATGCGTATTCTAATGCAAGTCATCCAGTGATACGTTTGTTGCCATATGCATTTAGTACCACCCTTCAGCACCACTCTACAGCCTTCAGCAACGCCACAGACTGCACAGCAGTTTTAATGTCCACAGCCAATAATATAGATAACCGATGACGTGATTCGTGAATTATATAAAATGTAAAAAAGGTATTCTTTGAGAGAGTCTTTGTAAAGTATTTTTCACGTTGTGATAATATAAAAACTCTTAAGAAATAAGCGTAATCCGTGAAATGAAATGCCATTTAGACCCAATTAGAAGAGTCTGCTCTCTGATGCGTTAGTAACACTTATTGTGAAATAAGAGAAGTAACAAAACCATGCATGATTTCCAAGTTGAAATACCACATCCATGATTGTGACCATAGAATTTAAGACTGGACGATTTTAATCTTAAATAAATGGTAACAATCTATTACCTAGATGAATTCCTGCTTTCTGCAAATGCTGAAAATAAACATATAAGAGATAACTTAAGTATCTTCCAATATTTACTATTACAGGTGACACTATGTTCTTTTACATTTTGCATATACTGATAAATAATTTGCATAGTAGCATTATAATACTCATTATTGATAAGCTCTGTCAGTGGTGAGATGCGACAATATGAACTGATGTGACTGCTAGCATTTATAATAGATGTATCTCCGTTTGTATGTATTTTTGTTAAGTATATTTGTTGTAATTAAGGTACTCTATAGTCGGATTAAGTAACTTTCTGTTCGATTTTTATAGTTCATCTGTTACTGCTTTTGTTGTTTTTTTCCTTTGACCACTCGTTGGGGGAGGGTTGGGACCCCAATAAACTAGTTTAATCCCATCACATGTCTCATGAGCCTGTCCTAAGTCAGGAATTGTGGTCATAGGTTTGTCTTTTTGTTTATTGTTCTGTTAAATGTACATATTTGATAATATTCAGGTAAGAGCAGTATTATTTCGCGCATACACGAATTTTTATTTGAAGGAGTTGTAGTCTACCTTGTTTAAGGCCTTGTGGAGACCTCTAGATTTGTAAATTCCTCTGACATTTACCCCATATCTTTTCATTTTCATAATAACAAACGACATTCTGACTTAAAAATAATCTCAAATAATGTTATATATAAGAAAGTGTCATTTCTATAAATTTCATACCGAAAGTAATTTGGACAGTCAAAAACATTAAGATTATAAATTCCAGCTATGTTTACATCAATAAAACAGAAAGACAATAACATCACCGAAGAAATACTCCTTTATAATATATTTATAAAAAAACCTACCATCATTCTGATACCCTGGATTTTCTCCCGGTTTCGACTTGTGCAGACAATCTGAAATCAGATCTTACACTTATTATATGTTAACATTATTAATCATTGGTGGAGAATTAACCATTTACTAATAAAACAATATTATTGATATATTCAGGAAATAGAAACAAATTGTAGTACTAAATGTAATACAAACGGGGATGGGTGACGTTAGAAATTCATCATGCATTTCAAATCTAAATATAAATAGTGTTTTTGTGCTGCTTTTCAGCATAAAATCTTTGCGAGTCCGTCGGAAACAAGTAGGCATTGCATATCTAATAAAGATACATGTTTCTCTAATTCTTTTGTAATTTTCACACTCCTCGACCGTTGTTGGAAATGTTTTTCTAATCCTCTAGAGAGTTGTTATTTCTCGGCTGATGATTGGCTGATTTTCAGACCCCTCGTGCTTCGCTTCACGAATTCAAAGACTTGTCACGATCTTA
>JARWCS010000050.1:855900-871685 GCA_034783895.1 Geukensia demissa
TGTGTCCAACAAAATACTGTGTCCACACTTACCCAAATGATCTTTTGTTCACCTTTCACATTTCAATGTGCTGCGGTCGTATCATGCTGCGCTTGCGAAGCACCTCTTTTTGTCTTCTTCTCCAGTTTGTACTGCCACTTAACTTGTCCTTTCTGGATGAACCTTTTTGTGTGCTCTTGAATTGGCCCTCTTTTTTCATGCTTATCTGTGAAGAATTAATGTACACCAAACAAAATTTGCCACGACTTAATTCAAAATATATCAAAAGTTTAGCTATGAAGTATGTCATGTTATATATCGTTGGAATTCCAATTTTTTGCTGCAACTCATCCCGCAGTTAAAATTGAAGTTTTCCTCGGCACAAACAAATTTCCCATTACCCCTCTATGTTAAATTTTCGACATTGAAAAAAATCTGTCTTAAAATAGCATGTTTTCACAGAAAATATCAAGATTTGGTGTTGTAGCTAGAATATTATTCAACTATATTCTTAAAATTTCATCTTTCATATCTGTCATAAAACACCAAAAAATAAAAAAAATTATCATGTCTTGTTACCCGAGATCATTGGTTGATTGCAGCCATAAAAGGAAGCAAATTTACAAAGTTGAAAAAATTATTACACCCTATTGGGAAATTTTATTTCAAGTTAAAATGGATTTTAAACTACAGCTTCAATTGGAGCAAAAAATTTTAAATTCAGCGATATATAATAAGAAATAGATCATTGTTAAACTTTTGATACAGATTCATTTTAGTTGTGGCAAAATTCGTTTGATGTACTTATAGTACGATGTCTTATTTCTTGTACATGTATTTCAGTTGCATGCGTGGCAATAATTAAATGATATTTTTTCAATATGTGCAAGTATTAAAAACATGCTATCGTCAATAAAGTTCACTTAATTCAATAAAGCACTCATCAGATGTCACATAGAGTTATGGCAGCTTAAAGTTAATAAAGTTGTTAGAATTATTAATTAATAACTCTCTAAAACCAGAAATGTCACCATTGAATCTGAGGGAAAAGATATTAATTTCAATATCTTTTGATCTTTCTATGGGGAACCTTCACTACAGAAATAGTTTACAATTTTGATATTAAAACAATACCAAAAATCATGAACAGGTGCAATTAATTTCGCTCAAGATGCTTGTCTCTGACATTGGTAGCTCCGATTTCGTCAGGGCTATACATGTAGGAGACCACAATTTCCCAAGAAAAAGAACAATGACAGAACACTCGAGGAAAAGTTTCAATGATAGTTACACTTTCCGTTTTAGTAATGTTAACACCTGATTGTAAAACAATGTCATTAATCTTACGATCTTGTTGACGAATCACACGTCCTTAAGTAAACAGATTTACAGAAGAATTTAGAAAATCAACAATGTTGTCTGTGTCAATATATTTGTATTATATCTCACAGATTTGAAAAAAGACGTGTTTACATAGGCGGTCATTTGGTGTTTATTTTATGACCCTACGGTAGGAAATAATCACACGTAATCTCGGTTCAATCAAACTATGGGATTATATGTTCAGAAGGAGCTTTTTGAGGGAAAAGCTTTTGATTCCATTAACGTAGAAAAAAAAATCTAGTTTGACATTCCCTTATATTATAGAATATATAGAATGGGGGGAAAAACTTGTGTTAAACTTTATCATAAAAAATTATTTAAGGTTTAAATGACTTTGATTTTTTGTTGCTCAGATTTGTAACGAAAGCTTTGGGATTTGTAAGTCTTTGGTATTCTCTCCCTGCTGAGTCAAAAACAGCTAGATTCTCACCTTTAACTTAAAATTGTTATTTTATCGTTTGGAATGTTAAGAAAAACAAATTTAGTACATGTTTACAAAGTTAAAACTCCTAACATGTGAAAAATAAAATGCCTTAAAGTGTTTAAAATATTTCTTTAAAATTCTAAAGGAATAAATTTGTTTAAAAAGTGAAAATATTCAGTTTAGAAAAATATTAAAAAACAGGATTTTTGTTAAACAAAAATATGTAAAAACACTAGAATAATATAAAATACTAGTTTTTGTAAGTCCTTGAAGGACAAGACAAAGCCCATATTCACACCCACCATAATGGCTCTAGCATTGACCTATTGAAATAAGCTAACTCAGTTGAGTGATTAATCTCACATAATTTATGTGCCTGTCACAAAACCAGAAAAACCGCCTCTTTGGTGTAATGGTTAGCGTGCTTGCCTTTAGTGTAGAAGGCCATGGGTTTTGTATTTGGCTGGGTCAAACCAAAGTAATTAAAATTGGTATTTGCTGCTTCTCTGCTTAGCATTTAGGAGTTAGAGCAAAGACTAGTCTCCTAGAGTCAAAATAATGTGTCTGGCTAATGTAACATGTCTGCCTATGAACTGTTGCTTTCGTGAGATAACATGTTAAAAATCTGGCTCATCGTGTTGGTCTAGTACATAGCATTCATCATCACTTATTAATATGCTCTAGTCCTAAATATGCATGAAATATTTGCTACTGTTCCAAACCAGGAACCTGTATTCCAGTGGCTGTCATCATATCAAGGTTTTACTGTTTCAGATTTACATTTTAAGCCACAATTATTGTTACATTTGAAAAGTTTCACTTTTAAGCCAAATAAACTAAATAACTAGATTTTCATCCACCTCTTGCAATAACAGTGGGGCGGGTTGGAGGATTTTATATTTTGTTTTTATCTCACAGATATTTATTTCCTACAAACAACCTTATAAGATAGTTTAATGTATATAATTTGTACTTAACTTTACAAAGATAGGCAGTAAAATCTATTAAACATAAACTAGACCAGAATTGGACATGGAATTTTTGGAATTGTGAATATTAACAAACTTTTAAAAAATTTCCCCGCCCACCATTTTTTTAGTTTGTCAATTTTTTTAGGGGTGGGGGGGTTTGGGGTTGGGATGGTAATCTAGCAATTATTTTTAATTGGCCTTATTCATGTGCTTTTTACAGCTTGATTTAAGTTGTGGATCTGTGTCCATTGTTTAATTATAAAAATAAGGATATGAAATAAATGCTAGAAAGAGGGCAACCAATTCTGTATGTAGTTTTTAAAGAAATTCATCTGCATAAAAAGTTCTTTTAAGGGTGGAAATGTGGAAAGTAAACTATAAATAATAAATTATTTGGAACTTGTAATTATTTTATAATGGACAATCATTACATTTATTATACTTCTTATAAAAAATCCAGCATTTCATTTGATTTATTCCATTTTGTAATATTGTATAATTTTTTGCGTGATTTTGTTTGATTGGCATTGCTCTCTAGATGTTCCACTCCTCCTTAGAAATGGGAGTTTATGTCAGAAATTATCACAGAAATAAAAAAAATAACACTTGCTTTGTCTTTGTTTTACTGATTTGTTTTAAGTTTTATTCCTTTATAATCTCCTGTAAGGTGGCAACAGAAAATGGTTTTGCTGTACCAAAATGGCATTTGCCAACAACACATAAAAATATTATAAAGAACATATATAAGAGACTCCCTCTTTGGGTCAATCTCCCACTCTGAGAAAGTCTCCCACATGGGAGACACCAAATTCCCACTTTCACAAATTTCTCCCCCCAAATCTCCCTCTTTGCAGATATATATTGCACAATTTGTGAATTAATTAAATGGCTTTTTTAATTGATGTAAATGCAATGTTTATGTAATACAATAGTCATTGAGAAGCATTAACAAATAATTAATCCTTTTGTTGTACTAATTGCTCAAATTTTGATTAGAAATCATTAGTAGAATAAGAAGATATCATAGATTTTATGTCTATGTCTTACCTGTCTACTTAAATTTCTAGCAAAATTATCTTTTTTCTATGTGCAAAAAAAGTCACCACGCAAAATCTCCCACTTAGAAAAGCTGAAAAGAGGGAGATCTCCCTCTTTGAGCATTCAGTAGGTTAACAGGTATGAAAGAAAAATTAAATAAAGTGTATGATGTTTGTTATTATAAAAAAAACATGCTGCTCCATGATTTGAATGTTATGGTGGTTAAAGTTACTCTCAGAAAAAAAAAAAAATTATCACCCTCAATGTCTTGGGTGATATTTTTCTTGAAGTGATAATCCATCATAACACCCACACCAAAAGCAGTAAGTTTATAATGTCTTCTTTTTTACACTTGCAATTTATTGATAACACAACCTTTAATATCGTGTTTTATATGGGCTCATTTATACTTCCAAAGCGATCGTCTCGGGCGACAGATGCGAGACGTCATGTGACATCGTGCGATGTCTCACGAAAATGGCTGGGTGTTTATTCTTGTTGTAGTTAGTTTAAACTTTTAATCTCAGGTAAAATCGTGCGGTAGTCTCTCGATGTTCCGGGTCGCAAGATGTCGCACGATAAAGTATAAATGAGCCCTATGAATTGAGTCATAATGTAACTGGTAAAGTGTTTTATAATATTCTTAATAAGATTTTTGAATTCTTAGTGCTTAAAATCACCTTAAAAGATCACACTGTTATCATATATGTTCTGGAGAATTTCCTCCATGGACTTTTAGGTATTGTAGATCAAGTGACCGTTTCACTAAAGGTCGTTAGTTTTACGACTGATCATAACTTACATACATTTTACAGGACATATGAGTAGTGGTAAGTCTTACGACTTTTTGTGAAACATTCGCCTATTTTGTTTTGCATTCCGAATCACTTTTGCAAATTTTAGATTAAAAGGTGGAAATTCATCATTCAATGGGTGTAGATATGTTTGTTTGAGTGTAATGAATGACCTCATGGAGTGATCTAGTATTACAAAACAGGGCAAACATTTATCAACATGTATCAAAACAGACAAACATAAGGTCAAAATCATGAGATTATAATAAATAGTGCCTGCACCTTGCTTTTCTTTCTTGTGAGGGTTGAAATTGACAATTTAAAATTTTTTTCATTAAAAAATGTTGATTATCTCCCTTTGTCTACAACACTAAATTGGAGTATTGGATTTTTGTCTTAAAAATCCATAAAATACGTTTTACTTGTCAGTAGTGAAATCTTTAGTCCATTTTCCGGACTTCTTTTTAGATTGTGAAAAAAAGTAAATTTCTCTTGAAAAACAGTAGTTAAGGAGCCCACACATCTGTCACTGTTGAACTTATTAATTCTGTCATATCAAAGTTTCAGTGATCATGGCAAAAATACTTTCTTCACTAAAATCTTAAAATTTAAAAAAGACAACCTGAAATTAATATGATCGTTACGAACCTAAATATGCCAGTGATATTTGGATTAAATATAGATTTTGTGTCAGTCCTCGGAAACATTTCACAAGTGTTGATACAGGGATAATCCACTTTTGATCCGACTTTCCCTTTGTGTTAAGCCACATATAACTCCTGGACGGGATCTAAGACCGGGAATGATTGATTTTCAACTGTTTTCTAATCCTATACATGTGTAAAATGTTATTTTAAGATAATCATTTAATAACACGATAACGTCTTGAAAGGAAAAATTGTAATTTTTTTTCTGTAAAATGCCACAATTGCAGAGGAACAGAATTTTCTTTGAGAATTTTGCTCTTTATCCAGAATATTTTTTCTGTGTTGATATATTAATGGGATGATATTTTGACACATCCTGCGGCCTAGGAGGTGCAAGTTAAAAGTGATTAAGCAGTTTTTTAATCAGGTCTTTAAGACAATGGATTTTGAGCTTTTAGTCTAAATACAGTATTATTTTTGGAACTTTTGAAAGTAGATCTAGGTGTCTTCAACAGGGGTTTCAATGGAAGGCAGTAGACCGCCATTATTGCCACCTACTCATGCAGTTTTGGACAGACCAAAATAAAAAATATTATTGTTTCCCCAGTCCTGACAGACTCTGCAAAAAAGGCTGCGGCTCAAATAATTTTAATGCCAAACCTAAATCACAAACTATTTTTTTTTTTTTTTCAGTTTCTTGCCGGAAATCAAAAATCAGAAGTAAAAAAAAATTGGAAAAAAATAAAAAATTTTGTCCTACTTACCAACACCTGGCTTGATAGGGTTCGGGTTAGGAGAAACAAACAATATATAAATTTTGGCTCCACCTTAAACCGATTGAATATGATAGAAAATTTAATGACAGCCGCTTACTTTGGACTGATTGTATGACTAATTTCCAAAGTATTGGAAACCCAACTTGAAGAAACACTTATCTGGACTTTGTTTTTCTGCCACCCTTTATCTTGCTTGAAATTAGCAGCAAGCACCCTTTGAACCTACTTTCCAAATTATCTACCATTTCTTTCAAGTCAGTAGTCATGTTGTTAATTATCATACTATGCATTTTTTTATCATGATTATTATTTGACTATTTTTATGACATATGGTCCAGAAAAGTATGGGGTATCCTGACAATTAGTTAAACCCCACCAAATTCTCTTCCTGTACCATGTCTGACTTTCTAGCCCAGATATTGTCATTTTTAAATTGTGTGTGTTTTTTCTTTGTGTGTTGGTTGATTGATGGTGCAGTTTGTTTGGGTGTTGGGTATTGCTGAACACTCTGACTATCTTTTTTGTATATTTTATAAAAACAGAAATAGCATAATGTAGTTACTTGTACTTCTGGATTTTAAACTTTTTTACATTTCTCAACCTCATGATTTTAAAAAACATAAAAAAATTCATAAACCATGCATCATTTAATTGAATTGTATTCAGAACATGAAAAATAGTGGCTTCACAAGTAAGAAATATAAATTGCAGTGCTTTCTTCCCAAATTCATGCAATTTTCAAATTTTTTTATCGCATCACTTTCATGTGCAGTACAGCTGCTCTACTACCCTCTGAAATTGCACTTGCAAATTATATTCAGTGCTACATTGGGAAGCCTAGAAAATATTATACATAACAAAGTTTGCTTAATAAGTCAGATGCTTTAAAATATTACATTTGTGTACATAAAATCATCTGAATGAAAAAAAAAAAACTCAAGATTTGGTTTTGCTTCCCATTTGACTTTGTGGTAGTTTGCTATCTTTCAGAAATTCATTGGGTGAAGTGAAAAAAAAAGATAAAAAATAAAATTCATTACTAGTTGTTATGACAGCAGGGACCTTGTCACTGGTAATTCATAAATGCTAATTGTTAAAAGATTTATGGAAATGGGATGGTCTTGGACAATAGAAGTTATGGAAAAATAAGATGCCACTTGAAGTTGAATAATAATAAATGGGAATGTCACCAATAAAAACAGATCTGGAATTACAATGGTTTGTTAAATGATTATGGGAAATGGCTAGTTTTGACCACCGACTCCGATTTAATAAAATAGAAAAAAACGAAAATGTCACTGTATAAAAATTTTACGTTGATTCTCAAATATCTCCTTTTGAAAATAAAAATTAATGAAGTTAAATGGCCATGTTTGACCAACATCACCTGCCCCACCTGTGGCTATTGGAAGAATACGGACAATTCTTTAATGAAAACAGATTAAAAAAGTAAAAAAAGTGTGAAAAGTAAATTTTCTGTTGATTTTATATAATTGGTGGTTGTTCTTTATTCATGGGCTTGTATAGAGTTCAGTAAAATAGCGTGTAAATTTTCATTATTAAATTCAGACATTTGTAAATGTGGTCAAACGGTGAGGTTTATTGGAAACTTAATCTGGTATTAACTTGTAAGGCCAAACATTTAAGCAGAGGTGAAGTGGCATTTTTTGTATAAAATGCAAATTTGGAAAGCTAAATATGAAAATTTTGTTAATATCTTTAGGAGATCAAAGAACCTCTGTTTAATTTCTGTTTTTTGAGAGTTATTTGAAAAATTTTGTGTGGAAATCAGAATTCTGTAAAATTTCAGTTAAGATATTTGAACATCAACTCTAAAATAGATAGAACTATTTGCTAAGAATTTTGGAGTAGAAATTGATAAATTTTAGTTAAAATGGTTGAGTTTGCACAAGATCTTGGTAAAATATAGATTTCTTTGAGTTTGGAGTCCGTTTTAAATTAAGTTGCCCTAAAAGAAAAAAATTGAAAACTAGAGTGGAAAGTTTTAGATAGAAATTTATCAAGCCTCAAAACCTATAAAATTTCAAAGTATATTGAAAAAGGGCAAGAAATGGGGTAAGTACTCCGTCTCCATTAAAAATTATTGAATCTAGAGGGCATTCAACCAGGTTGGAATTCTATTCCTTGTGACAAGCTCTAGATCACACAAAACAATAAATGTGTGTACAAGTAGAATTAAGCTAAATCTATGTACATGTACATCATCAAACTTAGGGTATGTAACAGTCTTGTTCCAAACTTTAACTTCCAAAGAGCCATGAAACAAATTGATGTACTTATACAACTTATATAACTTAGAGAGGTTAATAGGATCTTCTCTAATTGTCACTTGGTTTTCACGTCATTCAATTGGTTTTAAACATGCAATGATTATCAATGCCACATGCAGTTTAGTGGACTCACAATGTCACTATTAAGCTTGGGACAATATTCTTAGTTAAAACAGCAAAATTGTCATATCCATTGATAATCATATATTGTACAGTCTCGATAGTCAAACATACAAAATTTCTCACCAATGGCTCAAAATTGAATGTTTATCTTGATTGTAGAAAATATGATTATCAATGGCTAACAATGTAAGATTCCAAATTTTATTTTCATCAATTAGATTAGAGGAAAAATGTTCAAATAACCTTTGAAAAATGAATAAAAAAATTTTTCACCGCACCGAAGACTGACATTTTACATTCTTTTTCTTTAATTTAGGTCCACAAGACCAAAAGAATTAAGAAGAATTTTCTGTTTGCTGCAGAAAGTCTTGGTTACACTGTAAGTACTGTAATGTGGTTCACAATATGTCAGAAAAAATGTCAAGGATGTAACTGAGAAATTTGTTGACAAAGGTTTGGATAAACCTGCTGAGAGCTGCTGTTTCTATCCATGTTTCGGATTCATAGATGAGTATTGTATATCACATTTGGGTTGAAGATTCTGATTTTCGTGCATGGTAGTCATTAATAATTGTTTTTTTCTACAATCATGATGGTTAAACATTCAACTTTCAAGCCTTCAAAAGAAATTTGAAAGTCGTGGAGATTGTACAGAATATGATTATCAATGTTTTAAAAATGTAAGATTTTGTCTCTCCAATTCTTTAGTAGAGTGTTTTTTTTTTGCCGTTTTAAGATTAAATTTTGTCTGAAAACTCCAGTTGAATAATGACGTCATTAACAAAGTCTGCTAAACTGTCTTGTAACAATTAAGCACTTTTTTAAAGCCAGTGGAGAAAAATCTTAAATAATTCCTCTGCTACTGTAAATTTGGGCATTTCTGTGTGGGGGTAATTGTCCCTTATTTTGCCTGTTTTGCCTGAAAATAACCCTCAAGCAATTTAGTTTCTTTTATTATAAATCAATATGATTCCACAAATTTCATGCCCATTTTATATCAAACTGACCGTTGATTATAACATTCATTAAATGGCTATTGATTCAAGAAAAGAATTTTAGGGTCAGTTTCATTAAAATTCTTGCTATATATATATCCCATATCGGCAACTGTTTCTAAACCACTCCTATGACTTATTCAGTTCAGAGATGTATATAACTTATTTGTTCATTACTTTTATAATTGCATCCTGATCCCTTTTTTAAACCTAGAAAGGAGTTGCTTAAATCCCAAAGAGGTCAAATTAATTTCAAAGGTTGTAAAGTTTGGAGAATACAAGCTTGTGACATCTGACATACTTTTGGAACTTGCCCTCAATCAAATTTTATAAATTCTTGGTTAAATGGTGGCCTTGTCCATTTGCCAGTGCTCAAGTTGGCACATGAGGCAGAATGGAATTAATGGCTTACGTGCGGAAATGCATGCAACGGCAAGTAACTGCTTATTCAGGGTGTATATTACATGTATTCGGAAGTCATACTTTACATAATGAATGCATTTGGAGATGAAATTTTACCTTAACAAATCACAAGTAAAGATTTATTATTTTCTTGACACATTTGTTATGTTTTGTCTTTGAAATTTTAATATGTAATATTATGTAATTACAGACAAAAGTTCTCACTTTTCTTAATTCAGGAACTTACAAACTGGGTGTTCATTTCAGTTGAAAAATTAATTGTAAAATTCCAGTGAATCTATTACAATATCCCTATTTTATTACATTTCATTCATGAATTTTTTTCTATTTTGTTCATTAAAAAAAAGTCAAGTTTCATGTGGTGCATATTTGAATTATTGCTTTTTAGTACTTGACATCGTGAGGACAGGTGTTTCAGTCCTAGATATCGGTAATGGTCCTTATTTTTGTCCTCTTACCACATAAAATTCAGATATGTTTCCCTCCATGCATCCACAATTGAGTCCAACTTTGATTAGTCCAACATCCAAGGGACCGATGAAAAACCGTTCGAGCTAAAGGGTGTTCAAGATATTTAGGGCGAACTACATTCAAACCTGAGTGAAGGGACTACAATATAGCTTTGAGACATCTATGCTGTTTGAGCCATTGCAGTTCGAGCCAACATGTTCCACTGTACTTTATGTTTTTTTTCTTGACAAGTTGAACATGTATATGTTATTTGTAGCTTCCCTATTGATGTACTTGGTTTAATTATATCCAGATTTCACAACTTTTTGGTCTTATAAGAATTTCCAATACAGTATTATACCAGATTGGACCTTGAACTTCCTGATCAAGGCTGCTGAAAAGGCAAATTTAATTCATATATGGCATATATCTTCCATATTGCATGCAGATTTGGCCATGTTGTGCGACTGTTGGGTTTTTATTTCATATGAAAATGGAAAATTATGGGTAAATGTCAGAGAGACTGCACTCCAACCATGAGAAAAACAGAGGGAATTTACAAATTTAGAGGTCTCCACAAGGCCACTAAATAAGTATGGAATACCACTCCTTGTGAAAAGCTCTAAATCGTCCCAAATAAAAATCATGTTTATATAAATACTGCTGTTACCGGAATATTATCAAAAAAGTACATGTAACAGAACATTAAACACAAAGACAAACCTATGACCACAATTTCTGACTTGGGACAGTCAAGAAACACCATTTCTTACCCCAAAATCATTCATCCGCTCCTGAAATTAATTACTTTTAACACAATGACTCCCCAACTGGTATATAGTTCCCTAGCACCCTCTGCTCCCCATTTTACCATATAGATCATTGTGTTTCTTATGCTTTGAAGTTACTGATGGATTGAAGTGTGACTATAATTCCATTAGTTGAACCTTTGTGCATTCTTACCATTAAGATTGACATATTCAATCATTCCTCCTTTCTGCCATATAGACACTCATGGTGTCTTCTCAATTTTTCAATGGATTAAACTTATCAAAAACAAAAACAAATAGAGTCAAACCTGCTGATGCGGTCACCTTGATTTAAAAGCAATAACCTGGTTTTAAAATCCATTTCAGTTTCCCTTTGCTGAATATTTCAGTCAAATAGAACCTTGAATAAACAGCCACCTGTCTATTAGCAGCCAATTTTACATCTTCCCTTTGGTGACCTCTAAATGCAGGTTTGATACTTGCTGGTGGTTTCTAAGACTAATGGAGAATTAATGTGGCACTGGCTTTCAATATCAACCTGATTAGCTCAAGACTACTGCAGAATTTGGAAGTCGAACATTTATGCTTTGGAAAATTTGTTGAACTTGTGCATATATTAGATCTGCATTAGTAAAAACATTAAGTGTCAATGTATTGTTATACCAATTGTTTTGTTTAGGTTTATACCAGTTTCTATATGATATTGACTGAAGCCGAAGGCTGAGGTCGGATTGATTTTATAGATGCTTAAAATTTCATTGACCGATACTTAAGATTACTTGTTTCTTAATAAACAAGAGTAAAACAGCTATCGTGTCAAATATGTTTTGTTAGTGGAAAGTGGAAATGAAAGCGAGGCTGATATTTTAACCAATCGTTATCTAAAAATATCAGAGTGTCCTTTAAATATGTAAAAAAAATTTATGTAATTTTAAAAATTGTATTGGGTAGTTTCAGAAATAGTTTGTAATGTAAAATCCCATAGAGAATTAAAAACTTGATGCAGCTTTAACAGTTTAAGTACATTGTGATTGCTAAAAAGTATTATTACAACTTTTTTTAACTTTTTTTCTGTCTACAAAATAAACACTATTTTATAAGAATACGGCATACAGTTTTTCATTGATGACCTATTTATCCATTACAACAAACTCTGACCTAGAGTTTAGCATTTTATATTCTGCTCAAATTTTACTAAGAGTTTACCAGTACTGGTACTATGAATAAAACTTTTTGAAAACACATAAATTTATGAACTTTCTGTTGATCTGTTCCAGGTTCAAGAATGGAAACAGAAAGGTGTTTGATGACCTCATTTGACCCTAATTTCAGGTAATTATAAGGTATAGAAAGTGACAGGTGTACACTCACTCGGGGCAACTTTCACAGGAAGTCAAATTGTGGGAAAATCATGGTGGCTTATTGTCAAAGAAAATTGTCATGATTTTTGTCGCCACCAATTACAAAATTTGTATGCAAAGTCAAACTGTTGAGCCTAAAGCAAAGTTAGAAGTTTTTGATAATTTTTATTTTTCCTCAGTTTATTATTTTTCATCTTGTATTGCATTGTTACTAAAATGATTAGTAATTCAAATGTTTAAAGGATTCTTTTTCAGTTTCATTGAAAGATGTTTTGCCGGATCAAATTTCCGTCTTGTATCAACTGAAGCACATGTCAAAGTTAAATTAATTGTCAAATTTATAATAATAGCTATTAATGGGCTCATCATTTTGTTATAAAGTTGTAGATTTATATCTGAATTCTACGTTTGAATTTTAAAAATTTCAATATGTCAAAGAGGAGTGAGACTTCATGATAAATTTCACGTATTCAGTATTTTGTGAATTTAAGTATATACTTGTCACTTTTCTAGTTCTCTATGACGAAGCAGATTTTTGATTTAAAAATTAGTTTTGAGATCTTGCCCCTAGAAGGCTTTAAACATGTATTGAGCAAGTTGGGTCAAATATGAAAAAAATGAACATTGTATTAAACAAAGAATATCATTTGGAGCATTTCTAAACAATTGCTACCATGTGAAGAAAAAATATTGTGGATTGTTTTTATTTTCAAAAAAGAACTATTATCATAAACAGAGAAAAAAAAGCTTTAAAGATAAATCTCTCCTTTATAAGAAAAATAATTTTTTGAGCATTAGCTAATTACAAGACTATAAGTCTCTTTGAACTTCAATCTTCCCATAGGTTTCTAATAAGAAATTTATCAATGTAAAGGAAAGAAAGTATTTTTGTTATTTTTGGACAAAAATTAAGGAGGGTAAGGTAACTGGAAACACACACATTTTTGTTTGCCTAATAAAATTGATTAGCAGCTAATATGACCAACAACAATATTTGGCAATAAAAGGCAAATCCCTTTACACAATATGACCAATTAAATTAACATATAACGCCTTTTCAAAATAACATATTAAAGGATTTTTCCACATAATTGATAATCAAGTTATTTTTCTATGAAAAAAATAGACCTTTCTATTTTGTTAGACAAGTTTTTGAAATGAAATAAAGTAGCATATAATTTTTTTCAGGGTACATTTGACCTTACGATGGTTATGACAGACTGTATAGAGGACATTTTCAAACATTCTGTCATTTCATTTCCTTTTGATATATAATTAACTTAAAACTACTCTGGTTAAACTAGATTGCTACAAATTTTCTTCTGTCAAATTAAATTGCCTTTCCTTCAAGATTGGGAAAAATGAAATGCATGTTAAACTGTTTAAGGTCGTCACAAGTGCAGACGTGAATGCTGAACAGTATGTGTGTAGAAAAGTGACGATTACGTTTAATACAAATTACAGCCTCAGTCTCGTTTAACTTGTATACACAATGTGTAATTATAGGGGTCACTCTAAACTGACCATTGAATAAAATTAGCCCACAGGTTACCAGATGTCCATCAAAGTCCGGACATGGCGACCTTATCAGCCGGTATGTCACCATTGATTTGTTGACATATTGGAGAGGACAAGTGCAGGTTAATTTGTAAGGCATTAAATTTTATCTTAAGAAATCATCAAAAGGCTTCAAGGAAAAGTCTAGAGAATAACAATATATAGAATAGGCATTGTCAAACTGATATCTATAAAAAGTGAGGATATACTTAAGTTTAGCATACTCTTATGCCACATGAATTTTTATATTCTCATCCATCTAAACTTTAAATTCTGGGACGGGTAGTCTGACTTTGATTTAATTATACACCAGCAAAAAATGTTTTGGGGTATATAGAAATCCCCCGTCTGTCTCTCTGTCCTTATACCTTGTAAGCCCATCTCCTCCTAAATCATTCAATGGATTTCAATAAAACTATACATGAACATTGGACATAATGTGTAGATTTGCACATGGAAGGAAATTCATCTAAGCTCAGTCCAAGGGCGGATAGTGGTGGTATCTTTTGTAAGTTTTGCTCACAGTATTATTTTTTTTCTACCTTGTAAATTACAGTTGACCCTTCATTTAATGACCGAAAGTACACAGTTAATGTATCTGGTGCTGAAATGAAGAATATTTTGGAATTTAGTACTTTGAACTCAAAACCTAGGTAAAGATTAGTTTGTTGCAACCTTTATGATAAAAATTTAAGGGGGCCCTTTAGCGATAGGGGTTGGGGTAAGAATTTAAAGATTTTGATGAACCGACCTTGTCTGTGTGAGTTCTATTTCTGGCATTTCTTGGTTTTTTTTTTTAATAAAGCACTAATAAGCAAACCTCAATACTTTTAGTTTGTATAAATGTGTCTCTTTTTTCTGAAGACAGTTAATATGGGAGAAGATTTTGAAAGGAAGAGGAAAGGACATCAGAGAAAGGAGATAAAGACTGGACAGGAGGTGAGAAAGAAAACTTGGAGTTGTAGAAGGGGTTTTTGCATTTGGAGTGGGCTTACCTGAAGAAAAAACAATGCAAGTGCATACCACAAAAATAAATTTTAAAAAAGTAGGGGAGGGGGATAGGGATAGGGTAGGATAGGGTACCCTTCTCTACTGTAGCACAGTAGAAGATTAAAAATTCAGCAGTCATGAAGAATAGGCCTAGTGAGGACCTTCCAATTTAACAGTTTCCTAGATTTCTAACACCGATATAGTATAGTATATAGTCTCCTTGACATTTACCACATATCTTCCATTTTCTTTATTGTTAAAGATTTAGACAGTGTACATAAAAATAAGAATGGTTGGATTATTTTCTCCAGGGTCTCATTTTGTGTGTCCTAAAGAGAATTATGTAGATAAATAAAACAAAAATTAGGATAATTTTTTTTCTTAGTGTATTTCCATAAGTCTTGTAAAAAGCAAACAATTAAGAACTTATTTTTGGTCCGATTTTAAACCAATTTCAAATGATAGTTTTGTGAACGCAACATTGTACCGTACTTTTATAGTTAGTGATTTCATTAATGACACTCAAAACATGAATTTGAACAAGGTTCGATTGATTGATTGATTGATTGGGGTTTAACATCACTTTCAACAATATTTCCGTCAAATCGTGGAGGTTAGTTTTACTGGTGCAGGAAGCCAGAGTACCCGGAGAGAACCACTGACCTTGGACAGGTAACTAACAAACCTTATCATGGGCGATGCAAGGCAAACACAACTTTTTTGTGTGGTACAAGGTCAGGCTCAAACTCATGCCGTTTAGGTGATAGCATGCAGTTATCTGTACAGGTAAGTTTAAATGAACTACCTAGACCA
>JARWCS010000050.1:883776-915715 GCA_034783895.1 Geukensia demissa
TATTGTGTCCAACAAAATACTGTGTCCACACTTACCCAAATGATCTTTTGTTTACCTTTCACATTTCAACGTGCTGCAGTCGTATCATGCTGCGCTTGCGAAGCACCTCTCTTTAGGGATTGAGATCAGAATCATGGAGAAGAAGATTAAAGATATCAGATTGAAATGGTAGCCAACCACGGTCAGGATGACTTTAGGAGATGACACCCGAATTTGTCTTCTTGTGAGGTATCAGAAAATATATGGTTTAGGACTCCGGATCTAAACGTTCTCCCAAGATATCTGGTTAGAGGGGTAAACCCAGCCCAGTAGATGATTCCTAGGGATAACCTTTCAACTTTTTTTAGCTCACCTGTCCAAAGGCCATGTGAGCTTTTGTCATCATTTTGCATCAGTTGTCCATCCCTCTGTCGTCTATAAACATTTACATTTTCATCTCCTCTGAAACCACTCGGCCAAATGGAATCAAACTTTACAGAAAGTATCTATGGAAGGTATCTGATTGGCTGATACATTAAAAAATCTTCCCCTCTGAACCGCTTGGCCAAATGGATAAATATTTGCTATGGAGCATCTATGGAAGGTCCTTTATAGAATTTCCTGATTTTTTCCTGATCTGATAAAAAAAACTTTCTTGTTTCTGATTTGCTGATAGATTAGAAAGACTTCTCTTCTGAAACCGCTTGGCCAAATTGATTAATATTTTATGTGAAGCATCTGTGGAAGGTCCCTTATAAAGTTTCTTCATTTTGTCCTAATCAGATACTAACCATGACTGCCATTAGTGATTCTTGTTTCTGATTGGCTGATAATTAAAAATTCTTCTCTTCTGAAACTGCTTGGCAAAATGGATTAATATTTGATATGGAGCATCTTTAGAAGGTCCTTTATAAAGTTTCTTTATTTTTTTGTGATCAGAAACTAAACATGGCTGCCACAGATGATTCTTTTTTCTGATTGGCTGATACATTAAGCATCTTCTCCGCTTAAACCCCTTGTTGAAATGGATTAATATTTGATATGGAGCATCAATGGAAAGTCCTATAGAAAGTTTCCTCATTTTGTGCCAGTCGGACAAAAAAAGTTCGCCAGACACATCTTGTTTCTGATTGGCTGATTCATTAAAAAATCTACTCCTCAGAAACTTTTTGGCCAAATGTCAGGTGAGCGATACAGGCTCAGCCTCCTGACCCTCTAATTCATGAGCAAGAGGAACATGCATTGTAAATGATTTGATCTGAGCTTTTCAGAAGACAACTAAGAATTTCAGATTTAAGAGATCTACTCAACAAATAAAATTGTTTACTGCAATATAGGACTAGCTAAAATATTACTAAAAGTGGAGGAAAACCCCAAAGGAACATGACAATTTGAATAATTTAGCCATATATTTACAGGTTTCTGAAGTGCAGAATTTAAATCTGTTTGATGTGCTGTGCAGTATGTTTGCCAACTCCTTTTTTGTCTTTTCCCCCCAGGTTAGAATGTTCAGCATTACTTGGTATAAAGAATTGTCTTCACATGCAGCTAAATCTTATTTGAAGGTATAATTAAATCTACCATCCATAAGGAGGTAGGTCGGCCAATGGAAATTTTTTAATTTGTAGATTTGACATAGATGTAGTACAAACTGATAGTTTTGTTGCTGTATTTTACTTAAAATTCTAAATATCTTATTTTAATTGAAAAGAAAATGATGGAAAAATCAGAAATTGTGTAAAAGATGACATAGTATCGTGGCATCATTAGTTTTGAAATAGAAAAAATTTCTTGCGTAAAGTCAAATAACTGTACTCCTATGCTTAGTCAGAAGAGTGATGGAATATCCATTTGGGGAATTTCTTTTCCGTTTTTATATAACATTAATATGAAAATCTTGTCATTCTGAAACTTAACAACAGTCCTTGAATGTGGTAAAAAAACATGGATGCCTTCATCTTTCAAGAAGGCCAACAGGATTACAAAATTTATTTTGTGGTGTCTACGTGAAAATAAAGCACATTCAGTAATTTATTCGCTAACAGTCTACATACTTATTGTAAGATTTGCCAGATACTAATTTCATGTATATGAAGTGCTTTTTAGCTCAAATGACTCATAAGCTCATGAAGACTATTGCCATCAATTTGTGTTTACACTGGACCCTATTTTAAATTCACTTTATATTCTTCTTGTCTAAAACTGATGAGGCAATTGGAATCAAACTTTGTTATAATGGTTGTTAGATGATCTCTTATCTCCTACCAAAATTGTGTCTGGCAGTCCCAAAGACCAACGAAGATGGCTTGTTTAAACATGCAACCCTATGGGAAATTCATCAAAAATCTTCTTCATGAAATTGCTGAACCAATTGAAACCAAATTTTTCATAATGGTTCTTAAGTTGATCCCCTGTCAGTTTTGTGTCTGGTCTGCCACTCATCAACTTAGTTTAACATCAGACCCTAAGGGGTAATTCGCTAAAAAAATCTTCTTGTCTGAAACTGCTGAGCTAATTAGAATCAAACATTCTTATAAAGATCTTAAGATGATCCCCTACCAAATTTGTATCTGGTATCCCCATCTATCAATGGTCCGTGGCTGATCTCTTTTCAGAGTTGTATCCAGCCCGTTCACCAACCAACCAAGATGGCCACAACAGCAGAAATTAGTTAAGCATGAGACCCTAAGGGAAATTCACTTGAAAATCTTCTTGTCTGAATTGGAACCAAACTTTTCTATATAAGAAGTCTCCTTTCAGAATAATATCCAGTATGCCCACCAACAAACCAAGATGGCTGCTACAGCCTTACTGGGTTAAACATGGGATCCTGTGGGAATTACATTTAAAAATCCTTTGGTCTGAAGCTGCTGGGCCAATTGGAATCTCACTTCAGTTGATTTGTCCTTAGATGGTTCTCTACCAAAATTTTATCCCTCACCCCCCTCCTTAACCTCGATGAGTGCCACAGCTGGACTTAGATTCTTAGTTTAACATGAGAAATCCAATTAAAAATGTCTTTGTCTAAAACTGCTAAGCCAATAGAAACAAAACTTTGATGGAATGGTAGGGTCATCAGAAAGTCCCTACCAAACTTTTGTTTGGAATTAAACACTGGCGAATATGATGCTCATTAGAACTGATGCCGAGTTGCTGACAGGTGGGCATTACAGGCTCCTTGGAGCCTCTGGTCTGGATTAAGCATCAGAAACTCATATTTCCAAAACCAAATAATCATGTGTGCAAGGTGAGCAATTTAAATTAGATGAAATATTCTTTAATGTAGATCTCCTTTAGAAAATGTTTACTCGTATGTCTGAGGTTAGAGTTTGGTGAACCACCTGTTTAACCTTGAAATTCTCACAAGTTTGCCTCCTTTTTTTGCAGACTAAAATGAAGACAGATTTCAAACACAAAACTAGTCATTTTAACAGTGAGTCACTTAATTGTTTATAGCAAAACTATAGAAGATAGTTTTTATTTGGTCTGTTTTACACTTTTTTCCATATTAAAAAACAAAATGATCCGCTGTATAAAACAAGTGAGAAAAAAGTTGTGATTTTGTTTAAGATTTACTATTTTTCACAATAGAGCCAATATTTTAGAATTTAAATTTAATCTTTTTGACAAGTGTTTTAATAGTTTTAATATTATGTTATTCGTTGTGTGTGTGTAAATGGTTTAAAAGCTTATGAATAAATTAGCACATGATGGGTTTCATTTTCTAGAGTTGTCCTTATCAAATAACTGTTTTAGATAATTCAAAGTTTATGATCTTAAAAACTTTATAAGGTGTTGATATGAATCATTTTAGATACTAAATCCTAATAGTATTAGAATTGTTTTGTTAATTTATTGTTGAATTTTAAACAAAATTTACATAAATTTTTCTTTTATCATTTTGATTAATACTGTAAACGAAGCATTTGTTTTACACAATAAATATTAATGTTATATACTCTCATATAGAACTGAATTTTTAATTGGACAAGAGGATTTAACATGAATTTTACCAGTATAGTCACGCTAAAAACAATTAAATATGATACAAAAAGTACTAAAATGTTTATCAAGTCTGTTCCGTGTCACCGCTGGTTAAAAGATAAAAGCCATCCTAATTTTTAAACGATTTGAAACTTTGCAAGGAAACCGTCCCCTACTGAGAAATTTTTTATCATTAAAATCCAATAGTATTTAGCAGTGTGAAAATAAGCCAAGCAAAACACTCTGTTCTCTCAAGATTTGCCGTTAAGCATTCAGCGAAGATGACATTGGTCTTTGTTTTGTAGGCGGGCACTCACATTGACGGAATTGCTACATTTGAATCATATCTTTTCTGAAGTTATTTCTAATCTAAAGTAATGGACAATGAATCTTGTCTCAAGTTACAGAAAAAAATCTTGTCGCATGCAATTGTTTAACTAGATTATAACAAAAGCTGAAAAAATTTCCATTCAACTGTAAAATCATTATAGCATTGTATAAAATTTTAATTTGAAATTAAAGTCATCATTTTGAATTGTAAACTTGTTGTAGAAAGTTGCCTATGGGAGCATGGCTACCAGATGCAGTTCAGCATCCGAGAAGGACCATATTGTGCAACAAGAAGAAACAACAAGTAAGTCACATGACCAGAGAGAGTGAAAATTATTGGATGATTTAAACTTTCTATTTAACTTTCAATTGTAAGAAATATAAGGGAATTGAAAAAAATTTTTATTGAACACATGTATATGACTTATTCTGAAAAGTAAATAAGTAAAGTTATTTAAAAATGTTTTAATAACAACAGATTAATTATTTTCCGCTTGGAATAATTAATACATGCAGTTGAAAAAGTCCTATGTTTTTTAGCACAAGAAGTGTAAAAATGAAAATGTATTTGTTAATTCAAACAATTTCATAGATATTTAGATATAATTCCATATGGTGAAGTTTTGAGATTGCTGAATTTCGTTTAATTCATGGCATTTTAAAATTTTCACCCTTTTCTGTAAAGTATCATATAAAAATGTATTACAATAATTTCAGTGATTTTCATCCCAGGGTAGACAAATTAAAATTTTTTGATATTTTATAACATTTTTTAACTGCATTTTAATCAGTGGACAGTAAAAGATGTCATCAGGCATCATTTGTGGTTTGTATCTCATAAAAATAACAAATTCCCATTAAAATTTAAACAAACATTTAATATTTAAAAGTATTATGATGTTTATTGTATTTTGAGGAGATTCATTTATATTCTATGGTAGGATTAGCGACTTTGATCAAGATATACATGTAGTAATCTGATGGCAATTTAATATTATGCATATTTTTTTAATGCTATGAAATTTAATTGTAACCTATTTTGAAAAAGTGCTGACATAGCTGTTTTGAAATTTATAGTTTAAAATCCTAATAACCTTAACTTCTGCAACAGCTTTGTAAAAAGTGTAATTAAAAAATGTTTGATTCTCTGAGATAATAAATTGGAAGTTCTAAAACAAGGTGAAAAACTGATTTTCAAGCCAATATTTTTTGTTGTTTTTTTTTGCCTTGGTGGAAATATGTTTCGGTCAAATTTTACAATAAACACTTTTAGATTTGGAGATATTCTTATTACTAAAAACAAAAAGATCTGAAAAAATGTCAATAACAAGTTTTTTCATTTCAACAGAATTATGTGTTGAAAATTTAGGCAAATTGTACTTCAGCAGTTAAGATTTGCAGATATGGTTATCCTTCAAAGCAAAAAGATCTGATTCTTAAGTAAAAGTTTTCTGTTTCAACAAAAAATGTCATTTGAAAAACTTATGGTGTCATTAGAAAAGGGAAAACCTGACCCATGATGTTTCTTTTATATCTGGTTGAATTGTTGTTTTGTTACAAGCACTTTAGAAAACTTTGATGGACAAAAATGCAAGGCAATATACCCCAAGGAATTGTGCGATTGTAAAAATTGTTGAAATCAAATCCACGATCTTGAGTGAAAATGTGACATAAAAATACCTGGCTTTTGTTTTTATGTTTACCTGGACGAGTTTGAGGTGTAAAGCAATCATTTAGCTTCATCAAGATGTAACTATGATGGTTGTCATCGGATACAAACAGGACAGTGATGCTCATGAGAGAATTAAATAAATGAAGCTTTTAAGGTGTTCCCTTTAGTTGTAATTTATTACCGTTTTACCTGAGTTTTAAATCGAAAACAAAATCATTTATTCTAACATCTTTTTTCCCTTCTTTAAGATTCATTTACATAGTATTTTGTTTCTATTGCTGAGCGTTTGTCACAGTCGGTTTCCATTTACATAAATTATTGCTTTTCCATTAAGTGCAAATTGCACAGTGCATCAGCGGTAAATCAGTGTTAAAGACATAATTCATCGTTTAAGACATGGGTTTTAATATTCACCTGTATTTTATCTTTAAATGGATTAAGACAGATCAGATTCACCCCTTTTCACTTTTTTATGAGCATATAAATACTAAGGGAAACGGTCTCTAGTTTCGGTGAAAAGATAAAGAATTTTTACGTTTTTGTGTAACCATTGTTAAATGTTACTATTAACAGATGAAAAGGATCCACTTAATTTTAGTTTGTTTGTGAAAAATTCAACCTTGTAAGGAAAAATTGATGAAAGTAATATTGGGGGATTGTAAGATATTGGGGATTTTGTGTGAAACAAGTTGAATATGAAGTCCCATCTTTGACATAGTTTCAGCTATTAAAAATTCTACAATGAATTTGTTGTTGAGAAGTTTTGGTGTTTTAAATTTTCTATTAAAGAACTGGTATTTCAATATTTGTTTTCATTTTTATTCCTGTAGCATTATTTTAAACAGTAAAAAACAGTTTACAATCTATTGACCAGTAATCCAAGTAAGCTATAAAAGAAGGGTGGAGCACCTCCTAGTGCACATATCAACACCCTTCTGCCATCAGATATATCCTACGATCACCATTATATTTCAGCTCTTTTACTAAGAGGGTGGTACAGGGTTATTTTCCTGCAACCATGTTTGCCATTTATTTATTTGATCTTGCTGTGCAGAGGGGTCATACAAGTCGTGTTTCGTGTAACGTGCAAGCAAAATTCTAATTTCTCATTAATAACATTTTATTTCTTTTAAGTCTGTGCATGATACCCTCCTGTATCATCTTCTTTAGACTTTTCTTATCTAAATATACACATGTAATACCTTGAACACCAGATAACCAGATTTTTTTAAAATAAAAGATGGGACCTTTTTCTTTAAAAATTCTATGGGGACCTGGCAGATTAGACCTATAGGCCACATAGACTACAAGTAATAATCCAAAAAGTACAAAAAATAAGCTGTTTAAGGCGACTGTCCTTTGTGTGCACCATGCCTTTTTTCAAGTCCTAGCGGGACTACTAAATTACTGTAATTTTTATAGCAGTTTGAAATCACTTTAGGATCATTAACCGTAACTTTGCTTATCTAAAATATTTTCCATCCCATTTTCACCCTTGTTGAAGGCCTTGCAAAGACCTCTAGATTTGTAAATTCCCTCCATTTTTCTGGTGTCTGCAGTGCAGTTTTTCTGACAATTACCCAATATTTTTTTTTTCATTTTCATAAGCTATTGTGACTGTCTAGTTGCACAAATTATGCTTGATATTTTCAGATTTGTAAATTCCCTCCATTTTTCTGGTGCTTGCAGTGCAGTCTCTCTGACATTTACCCCATATTTTTTTCATTTTCATAAGCTATAATGAATGTCTAGTTGCACAAATTTTGCTTGATATTTTCACTCAACTTTATCGATAATGAATAAGTCTTGTAATTTACTTTTTCATTCTCTGAAAAATTAATTACTTTTTACAACTTTTCATTAGATAGGGAACAATGGAAGCACAGGATAATAAATTTTTCAAAAAGGCATTAACATCAATTCGGGGAACATCAAGTTTTTAGCGGATCATATTAAGAAGAAATAATGTAATTTAGTTTGCTTTTAAATATGTTCACAAGCTGTAGAAATTGAACGCATTGCATGGAAGGCTAATTATTTTCCTAAGATTTGTTTCAGTTTTAAACCACTGTCTGCAAATAGAGGTGTTGACCTTATTTAATTGTTTATCATTTGGGAAGGTATGATGGTTAGCTTTGCTCGCTAATTATTCAGCCTCCAAGGCGTGTCAGTACACGTGTGAGAATTTAATTTGAAAAATAAAAGTATATTGTTACATATTTGGCAAAATGTCGCTATACTGGATGGAACTTGTTGCATATCATTTGGACCCAGAATTTCAATAATTTTTAAATGGATATGATATAAATTTGTAACGAGAGAGTTCAGTAAATTAGAAATGGTAATTTTCTTAAATTGGGACCAACTTCAAAGTGGTGCATCTGAATTAAGGGTTAATTGGTGACTAAATCAACCAAAGAATCATTTTTCTATTGGAAAGTTTTATAATTTGCTATTTCATACGATGATTATAAGTTTGTTAAAAAATGAAAGATTTGAGAAATTCTTTTTTTTTTTCTTTATAAATGTGATTTAAATCAGTTGATCTTTAAAAGGTAATCTTTATTCCTGGAAAATTGGTAATTGCAGGGTTTTTTCGTCTTTTGAAAAAAATCTCAGTTGACACAATTAAAACAGAAAGGACGCTTCAACTCTAAATAAAAAGTGTTCCTGTTTCTTTTTGTGACTTATTTTCAAGGAAATTGTTTAAATAAAATTTCTTAGAGTTTTTTCACTATTTCCATGTTTTTCTATGAAAATAATTGAAGAAAAGGTGGCAATCTTTGTTTAAATCAATAGAGTTTTGAAACTGATTAAGTGGTTTTTTTTCTGCGTTTCATTCTTTTGTTTTCTTTTTGGTAACCCTTGTATCTTCTTCCTGTAGATTTGCTTAAAATAATTTCATTCTAAAAGCCAGCCATCTTTTTCCTTATAGAGGGACTCTCAACTTTCAATCAGCTCTCTAACTGTACCAAACTTTTCAAAATCTTTTAGACTAATGATAATTTGATATTTATAGAATTATGAGTACCTGTATAACAACCAACTTTTACACTAAAAGAAGGTATCACTGCAAGTCAGTTTACTGTCTTATATAGAAGTCTAAAGAAGTAAAAAAAATTAATGATGAATTTATAATGAAATGAAATATGATCACTTAAGATGACCACATCAACAGATTTTTTGTACTTGGCATGGCAAAAATTTGGGGAATACTTTTAAGCTGTCTGAACCACATTGATTACAGTTCTGGAAATTTTATTATTGCAATATTTGATATAGGTGAACAGAAGCTGCTATGTAACAGTTATTTTGTTCCACCAAAAACTTTTTTTCTGGTGAAATATCATTCTCTAGAATGTATTGTCAAATACTAAAATTATAGGGAATTCAGAAGGATGAAATAAGTGCACCAGTAATATTTTTTATGCATGACAACAAATGAACAATATCTTAGAGCAACCTGTAGATGTTTGTAATTTATACATTTTGGTTGTCTGTTTACATGGACAATTATACCACATCTCCTTGGTCTGTAAGTAAACCGGAAATTTTACCGAGGGAATAAATCTAAACTTTCGTGTTCAGTTGGTTTTTGCTGGAATGAATAAGAGTTTTTCAGAAGGAATGGGATTTTATCCTATTTTGCCTTTGAGAGACCTTCAGATTTCAATTTTTCAGCAGATTATGGTCAAGATGAACTGCGGTCTCATGTCATTTGCACCATACCATTACTTTTTTATGCTGTTAGGTATTATGAAATGACAGTAGATTGTACGTTTATTAACCTTGATTTTCTTTGACAAGTAGTTGATTGTAGGATAACAGCCTATATATTACATCTTTGTCATTGTTTATCTTGGCGAGGGGTAAATCATTCACACTTATGCTAATGACCTTTTAAAGAATCAAAATTGTATGCAAATTTTTAATTGAAAAATTTTATTTTGTGAAAGCAGGACATTCCCTGCAATCAGCATTATGAAAATTTCAGTGCATACAAGTAAGCACCAGTTTTTGATTAACTCATTAGGGGATAATCTGAAACGAGACGTATGCGACAAATCACGTACCATGAGCTTTCATTTGAAATTTAAATTTGATTTTCAGATTCGTTCATATTTTGCAAGAAAACTATCGGAGAAATCTGGTATCTGCTTTGCATAACTCGTTTCAGTGATATTGCATTTTTGGAAAACTCCTTTCTTTCATGCCAATCAAACAATATTACATTTCTATTACATATTAATCGTGTTTGAATTAATTTACTACCTTCCAAAAAAGAGAGTTGTAATAACAAAATCATTATGATTTCATAATTTTATTTGTGCTTTGAAATCTTAGTTTGAAAAGTATGATTTATGAGCAGTCATTAGCATAAACAATTATGGATAATCACTTTGTGTCTACAACTTGTTTGTGTGCGAGTTCAAGAAAGTTGTGTGTGGCAAACATGTTTATGTAAAAGTCCAAATCATTTGCAGAAATTTTTATCTAAGAAGAAATTCAAGGCTTTGCTTTTCAAAGTTCTAAGAGTATAGTTTTTCTTCATGAAAATATAATTTCTTATCACAACAATTGCATCTTCAACTGAATTTTTTGAAATTTCAAATAGAAGTCATCTCTTTTCACCTTACCAAGCAATGTCATGTGCTTAATTTACCGTACAGTAACACACAATAATGTACTTGTATTGGTATTTGGCAAAACTTATTTTCCACATAAACTTTGTTTTGAAATCTGTTTTAGAACCTATTTTAGACTTTGAATTTACTTAGTTCAAAACAGATTTGTTTGTTGGTTTCAACTTTTGTAACATATAGAAATGAAATTTCAGTCATTTAAAACACACTTTTTTATATTTGCTAGATATTTCACGTGGAATTGGACAATGAAAGTTTGAATATGTCTTAAAATAATAAAATTCTTTTTCACAAAACAGTATATTTATACCCCCAACAAACTAAGTTGGGAGTAGGATTATAGAAATCTCCTTTTCTGTCTGTCTGCCTTTCCGCCTGTCCACATATCTTGTAAGCACATTGCCTCCTAAACCATTCAATGGATTTCAATGAACCTTTACTTTGACATTAGACACAATGTGTATATATGCACAAATGAAGGAATTTCACCTCAGCTTATTCTGGAGCAGATAATTAATGGGGGAGACTTATCTTAAATTTATTCGGCTTTTTGGAACTGGAAAATACTTATTGATATGGGAATAACAAAGTAGAGGACACATTGCCTTTAAATAATAGCTTGGATGAATTATATATTGTACATCTTAGAAAGCAGAGGATTTTTGGGTCAGATGGTAACAGCTGAGTTGTACAAAACCTTCTGGAACAAGAATTTTCCAAATTTTGCATATCTTGTCACCTATTGAAAAAAAGAACAAGAAAAATTGAATTTATAGCTGATCTTAAACCTTACAAATGGCTTTAAAAATCAAGGTCAAGGTCAAAGTTATTACCTAGACTGAAATTTTGGGTAACCTGATGATAAACTCCCTAAGTGGAATATAGGTAAGGAAGACACATTTTGTTTTTCGTGTCTCTGGATCAAAGGTCAAGGTTGCAGTGACTATATGTAAAATTTTGGAAAAATTATTCTTGAATGAAGTTCTTGTGCAACTCTTTTGTTACCATACCTGGTGTGTTTAGAGATTTTTTATTGGTCTCTCAAGAGAATTGTTATCAAACAAGGTGTCCTTTCAGAATGAGTTGGCTTTAAAATCTGTATCCTCAGGTGGTGATTTTTTACTAAATGGTAGGGGTAAATTAGTTATTGTCTCATGAATTTTGGAAAATGTTATACTGCGAGTAAAATTATGAATGTATATATTTTCATAGACTGAATTTCAGAACGAACAGAACACACAAAAAAAATCCCCATCTCAAGGTGATAACAAACATGAATTATAGCTGATCTGGAAGCTTAAAAATTGCTTTGACAATTATGTTAAAGGGTATTAAATTCCAATTTGGTAAATTTGACTTGCATTTTTTGTTGTCACTAACATGATACAACTCTAGTCAGAAATTTATTTAATATTTTGCACATTATCCAAAATGTATCATAATTCTCAGTAATATGATAATGGTTGCTTACAATTTAGGAATTCAATTATATTTTAGAAAGTAGTTTTAATTTACCCAATAGAAATCACTTTTAAACATTTGAAATTTTATTGACAGTGTAATTTGCATGTTATTAATGTATTAATTTGGTGTGAGATTATATATCAAAACTCCTTGAAATTATTTTGTTTATGAAATTTAATATAGACAAATTTTAGACTTGTATGTATCAGTGATATAATTAGAGGTCTTCACAAGGACGAACATGTTTTCACTTAAATGAAATAATTCATAATTATTAGATTGATGAATGTTGTGGAACTTTAACTCTTATCAAAAATGACAAATTTACAATGGTCATTGCAAGTATCAATAATTTTGAACAATAGTTTTAATAATTTTGATTTTTCTGATAATTGAAGATTTCAAGCAATTATTTGAATAGGATGAGACTCCTTACAAGTGAATAATTATGGGTAAATTAAACCCTAACTTGCATTCAGTCATAAAATTGAGTTAAAGTGGTCTTTCAAATAAATCCTTTCATTTTCATCAATGTATCTGAAATTAAGTCTGAAATTAATAACTGGAACATGGATTTAAAATTTCAACCATCAAAAGTCACCGCAGGAAGAAAACGATAAACATGTATTAAAAATTTTATGCTATAACAATTGACTTTCACACAGATTAAAGCATAAACCACATTTAATACTATTCACATCGTTTGAACAAATCTAATGGTATCTTCTCATTGAGGGTTTAAATGATGGGAAGGGACGGACTATTAAAATTTCTTTTTTTCAATTTTGCACTTCTGTTCCGGATGACTGCTCCTGTTGTTGTCACAATTTATGAGTATCATCTCCCTATCATATGAGAATTAGTTGTTGATGTGACTCCAGTGATCGCTACATGGTCTCAATCATTGTCCGACTACCCCATCATTCGTCAGTTAACAAAGGGAGAGAATATGCAACTGGACAGTACAAATGTTTCTGTAAATGAAAATTCTATGTCTTCATCCTGTAGTAGCAGTAGTGATGAAAAGTCAAGCCATAGAACAGGTTTGGGTTTTTTAATTTTTATTTTACTTAAATTGGGAAGATATCAGATTTTTGGCAAGATACAATTTTATAGCATACTTAATGGACCTTTTGGCATATTCTGCAACAAATGAATGAAACTTTTTCATAATTTGTAATTATTCGGTGGAGATGCTCCATCACTAATGAATATGTACATCAGCATTTTCATATTTTTAGATAAAAGGATTTAGAAAATGTAGAGGGCTTTTGAGGGCAACAACTTACATTGGTATCTGAAAAAAATAAAATAGATTAAATATAGATATGCAGAAGTGTAAAAATAAACTTTTTTCCTTGTTTGGTTTTTTGTTAAATCTTTAAAAATTTGCACTTTTATAGTGAACACTTTATTTGAATTAGTAATTTATCATAAAATCACTTAACCTGTCCTGCTTTCTCTTAGTGGTACGTTTGACAATTCCAGATTTTCATAACCTGAGATGAATTCATAATTTGTATGTTTTTGAAAGAGTATTCTCCAATTTGAGAAGGTATCTCAATATAACTTTAAAACATTAAACTTTGCTATTTATCGCAAAATCCACAACCAATTACGGAAGGAGTAAAATTAGTCTGATGCCCTTTAATAAAATAAACAAAAAGATTCATTTTTGCGATTATTGTTACGTGAAATTTTACCATAACAGCTATATTGATTAACTTTCCCATATAGGAGGCAACTTGTATAAATCCAAAGGTACGAAATATGCTCATTAACTTTGATTGGCCTAATTGAAAAATGGACAATCTGCTCATTCATTAAGTTTGCTTGGCCTTGTATGAAATTTCTAATTGATTGATTTGAAGGATTGTTGTAAACACCATGTTATCAATATTTCATATAAAAATAGGAGATGTGGCATAATTGTCCATGAGACAGCCATCCACCAAATGACAGTTGAAATTTAACGTCTACATATTTTCAGACATATTGTGACGAGAACATACTATCCATAAAGCAATTTGAAAAGTCTGATATTTTAAGAAAAAACGCTATAATAAAAGATCCCCTTTAACCAGTTTAAATACATTGTATAGATTATTTTTTTTGGTCATTTTAATTATTATAACAGTAATCAAAAATAAAGATATTTTGTATCAGATAAAGATCATAAACAACTGTCTAAAATCAGTTTTGCAAAGTACAGTTAATTTAGGAGATTTATTATTTCGATTTTTGTTTATGAACCCTCTTGAGTTTTAGATTTTAAACTACTGTGTTTTAATTAAGTACTAAGTATGATCAAAGACTTGTATATCAAGTTCATATGAGATTGTTATCACAGAACTGTGCCATACATAAATATGAAAAAAAATATCATAAATAAAAAATTATTTTTCATCTTTAAAAATAAAATCTTCTTTAATGAAGAGATCTGTTTTTTCTTTTGCGAGTTTGTTATCAGTGAATCCCATAGTCATAAAGATTTTTTCCGATGTTATAAAGATTTCTCTTAATTCAGAACCTTAGAACTTTTACTTATGATTTCCTCTCTGCGTCAGAAGCTTGACTCCTGTTAGGATTATACTTAAAGAAAAAGTTAGATTCTTTTTTCCAAATAGCAAATTAGAAAGATTTAATCTGTGTACTATCTTATAGATTTAATAATCCACACGAGGCCAAACAGTTTTTTTTCAAATGAAAAATATGATATTTTCGCTATCTCTCTGTTCCTGTTTGACTTGTACTTAAGGAGCCGTGGCATGGTGCCGTGGTGAAGCTGTGGCGCAAGGGTGAGAGGAAATCAGAGAACATTACTCTATCTTGTTGTATCTTTTATCAGCGTATTAATGATGTTATTTATGAATGGTGTGGGTTAAGTAAAGTGTTCAAAATGAAAGTACACATGTCGATCCTGCTGAGAGATGAAATATAGATAACAAAATAGATAGAAAGAAGAAAATTAAGCATTTATTTGAAAATTATATTTCCTTGGCACCTCTGTTATGAATGCTTAACAGGTGACTCGTGCCGAACTCTCAGCTGATAAGTATCTGATTAAAAAATTATGAAAAATCTTCTTTTCTGTCATAAAGACAGGAAGTTTTACTGATGGAGAGGGGAGATAACCACATCATACAAATTTTGACATGATTATTTTGTTGGATATCGTGTATGACAGTAGAAGATGCATAATAAATTATACATAAAAAGTCCAAAATAATATTTCATAAAATTTCGGTCAATCTGATAGCTTTGGAAATTTAATATGTATAATATCAAATTTATCAATCCTCTTGCACAACTTCAAATTTTATTCAGAATCTCTTTCTTGCTTTTGATTCATTGGTTTTTTAGTAGCTGTACATGTTAAATGCAGCTGTTCTTGTTAATTGGCTGGAGAGAGTGTTTTTTAATTCTTTGATTATGGGCTTCACCTGCAAGCTTTCTATAAGAGTTGTCTCCCTTCAATATTTTATAAAAAATGTTTGCAAATTAAGGGATTTTTTTTTGGGGGGGGGGGGCTAGTAACCACCACAAAATTTTCGGATAATCATTAACTTTGTGCCAATATATTATTGTAATCAAATATTCATCCATTAAAGCCAATTGTTAGTTATGAAACTAAAACCGCTTGACGAGACAAAAAAATATTTGTTGCTGAATATTGTTCCTCATAGGAAATAGAACCTTATTGAACCCTTTTCTAATTTCAGATAAATTACATTTCCTAGCTTAATAAAACAGCCTTTAAATAAGAAATACTTTTCAGTTTTTTTTTTAGATTTACAGTTGTTAGCGTGGTTTCAGAGAAAAAAGTTTTTCTAGTAAAACACTTCAACATACCAACAAAGTGAAGCTTTGTCATTGCTTCAAGTCTTTTGATAAATCCTAGTAAACACGAGAATTTTTACCATATTCAATAGAAGAATAACTGATACTGCTTAAAACTTGTATTTTAACATTGATTTATTAAAACATTAAGAATCAACAGATCAGGATATTAAAAAAATGTATTGTGTTAAAAGAATTTGAAATGGAGAATTGTATCGATGGGAGAATCATTAGAATTAAATCCTATTGTATTTACCCATGATTCCTAGGTCCTTGTCATTCAGTTATCGTCTTCAGGATCTTCAATATGATTGACCCTGTGTCACCCCAGACCGTTAAATTGTGAGGATTAAAAAAAATATCTTCAATGATCAGAGCTAATGTGCATGATGCACGATTTCTTTTAAACCCGATTTTCTTGATATTTGTGATAAAGTAAAAAATATCTTTATATTGTTACAGTGACTGGGCAGTTAAAGAAAACCATGGTTTCTATTTTCATCTTTGAGGAACCCCCACTTTGCTATCACAACAAATCAAGACTTTTATCTGCGGTTTGAATCTATTAAATGAAGCTTTAGTTTGGTCATGCAAACTTGAATAGAAAATTGATGAACCAGTCACATTAATTCATTTACACATATTTAACAATATGAATTAGAAAAATAACATTTTAAAAATCTCTTTTCTGTGAATTGATTGGCTTGCCTTTCAAAAATGATATTTTAAAAGGCATGAAGCAATAACAAGGTACTTGAATCATGTTTGTATTATGACAGATGATAAAAATTTTAATTTTCCAACAAAAATTTTAAAATGTGATTGGTTTAGGCTGATCATTTGCTAACTTAGCTTCAGTTAGATGAATCTGTATGTCTAAGCAGCTGCCACACAGAGGCCGTCAAAACAATGTACCTTAACAACGCAATGCAGATATTTCCGAAGTTGTTAACCCAAATCGTAAAAATTTCAATTGGTCACCTGTTTAAATTTAATAAAATTTCCAGTGAGTTATCATGTTTATTGTCATTTTTTAGACAAAAAAATATGTATTTGGGTGCTCAATTGTGATAGATCATGTAGTTTTTGGCAAGGATAGATATCTGTACTGAATTGAAAATAAGATAGCAATGGTGTTCCAATAACTAAATGAAGCAACAATTAAATAGTTCTACTGGTAATCTAACTATTAAAATGTTTTTCAAATAATAGTATATCAGTCTTTACATATTTCATTTACCCGTATTAAACCTAGTGGTCGTAATGTTTAAATTTTAATTTGCAAATTAGTTAAGTGCTGAATTCAAATGTCACGAAATGGCATTATTTCTCTGTTTGTGAATTTTCTGAAGCATTTTTATGTGACTGAACAAATTTTTGTCATCTTAGGTTCTGTTCACAATACAAAGATAATTCAGATTACACAGGTAAATTCGTCTTAGGTTACATTGCTTTCACATAGGGCTAAAGTTATTTCCAATTAAGTTAATAAAGATGAGTTAATCCATATTTAATTGTATGAATGCACAGTGAAGATTAATCAGACAGTGTTCTGATTTTTGTGCAATCAGTTTAATCCGAATTAAGGTGTCCGGACCATACTAAAAATGGTGGTCAATTTTAAAAGATTTTCTTAACAATTTAGTTAAAAAAAGTGATTTCATTGATTCTTAAAAATAAGTTTCTTAGTAAAAGACTACCAGTATCTCTAAAACTGTTTTATTTCGAACTAATAGTATTTTCCGTATTTTGGCAATCTTTTCAGACGTGATTACTTAAGGTTTTTCTAGAAAATCCGGGTATTTCTAATAATAATTTGGTCAATTTTGGTCTGAATACCTTAAGTTTACCACAAAATCAATGCTAACATGAACGCTACGAGTTATCTGTATTCTGGTTTAACCTGATCTGGATTAAGTTAATCCAGATTAAGTTAAGCTGAGTGTGAACAGGGATTGAGTTTCAGATTCTGAGGAAAGTTTAGTTGTCTTATCAGTAACCTAAAGCAATATTTGTGGAAAATTGGGTTACTTTTATTCCAGTTTACCCATCTTGACTTTGTGCAAATTTAAATTCAATGATATTTTGTAAAAATGAAGGTTAGAATTTATTTTACTTTGAATTTGATTGAAGTTACTAAATTAACCCAGTTTTTCTATTTTTAACATGACATGATAGTTGTTTCAGAGAAAAAAATCATGATTTTGTTCAATTTATGATTTTCATTTTTTTAAAATCATTTCACGATTTTATTCATAACCACTTTGAGTTTGTTATCACTGTTTTAAGTAAAGTGTATCTTATCTCAAGTTTTGAAAACATCCTGCGGCTTAACAATAAATAAAAACGTTTTTTCCTTCTATTGGGTGATAATGCACATTGTTTAGTTAGCATCATCAAAAAGGGTCTGGTTCCGTATCGCTTCAGTTTGAAAAGGTCATAATCCGCAAGTTAATAGAAAATTGGTCTCCTTATTGTCAGAAGTGAAGTGACATCGAGGATGGCGATAGACCACCATACATTAGTTTCTACGGAAACGTTATCTATATGTCATAAAAAAGTTTCTTTTTGATTGAAGAGAAAATAGATGTTACACCTGAACTAACGATTTGTTTATTCATATTGCGGAAGCCATAATACTCTACGATGCTGGATACTTTTTATCCACTTGATATACTCTTGACAATCGGTTCAACTTGTATGTTTCACTTAGAAACCAGGTAAATTCCATCCTGACGGTCATGTCACCTGAATGTCTTGATATTGAAAGTTGTTGAAGATTCATCTGGAAAATCGGTGGTTTGCCGAGGATTACAAAAGCTCTGTACCACGCTGGGGAAAGGAAACATGGGCTTGGTCAGGATTACTTGGTTGTCAATTTTATCTAAGTTTTTTTATCGAGTCTTCTTATATTGAATTTATCTGTTCACTTTAAACAATGACTGGATTTCAATTTATTTATAAGATAGGTCTAACTATACTGTTAGAGAAATCCAGCAATTTGCATTGTAGGTGTTTAACAGGGATTTTTTTTTTGTAGAATTAAGTCTATTAACTAAGATGTGTAGACGACCCCCTTTACCCTATTGATAAAAATGATTTACCAATATGTTAAGAAAATCTATTTCCATATCCATTATTTTTATCAATGACAAAAATTATTTCAACATTATCTAGATTTCTTAAAATTTTTATAGTTCTTGCAGGGAACACATTTTTTTCAAAGATTTCAAAGAAAAAGTCTATGGAATATACGCCATGAAGACACGATCCACATCTTACATAGGTTTATTGCAAATATTTAAAAGCCAACTTTAGCTTTTATACTTTTTATTAATTTTCAATAGTTATGTTAAAAAATGTGTCTATTATACCTTTTCATATCACATAAACTAAAATGATGACATTTCCCAATATCGCAACTCTTTTTCCAGTATCACAACTTATCTGAATTTTCCAAAAAAAGTACACCTCCGTGCATTTTACAAATCATTAATCATGAAGAGATCGATATTGCTAACCTTCCCAAGCAGTCATTGAGATTGACCTTTGAACAGAAATCTTTAGAACACCTGGTTTTTGAGGATTATAGTATAAACAAACATTTCGAAAGTGATTTGGTGATCTTTAAATACCTGTATAGAAAGGAAATAGACGTGATAATGTCACTTTGGTGTTTGTACAGACATTATATTACCGTAACTTTCTCGGGAGGTCTCCATAAATAATCAATTTTCAGGTCGATATATAAATCCTGGTTTTGTGAGATCAGTTAGATTATCAAATTTGCACAATTGCACCAGATTTGTTGGTTCAGATATTTCTTAAGTAAAAAATTAATTTTGAAGCACAGCTATAACCTAGTTTGAAACTGATATAAACTATTGCTTGTTGGGTAAGCATGCATGAGTTGAGAGGTCAATGGTACACATGAGAACAAGGTGAAACATGATGGAGAAACACATGACAGCGAACTGAAAAAAAAAGATGTACATAGTCATAAGGATCACAGCAAAAAAAAAACCAGGGGCAATATTCAATTATCCCAAAGCGTACATTTTGCTGGATCTTTTGTGGTTAAAACAATGTATGTGGAAGATCAGTTAAATGAGAAGTGTCTAACCTTCTTTGATGTTGTCAATATAATATGAGCATATGTTTTGATATTGGAGGCTGCATGATAATCTGATCTGTAGAAACAGTACCATGTGACATTGAATAAAACATTTTATCTCCTGGGTTTCCCTTGGATTGTAACATCACTGTATTCAGTGTTAGTTGTAATGGGTGTGTAGTATAAAGAATTCCTATTTTAGAGTCTTATTTCTTTTTTTCATTATTTCTCAGTCTAAAATGGGAAGTAAATGTATAGTATAAAAAATGATGAAGGCATATAGTAGAAAATCAGAAAATCATAGTATTTTTATTATTTTTACAACAATCAAAAAGGAAATATATTTTATATATCAAGATAAATACATCACTGTCTGAATCTCAAACACTTGGGTTTTTTTTCAATTGAAAAAAAAACTGTTAATAGCTGATATTTCAAATTTAACAACCAAGTTTTTCTCTCACCTCAAGCAAGGCCAAAGTATTACATTTTCTCTTCTTACAATACTTAACAAAATGATAGTTTTTAGTCCACAAGATCTTTTCTCAATGTCAAGTAAAATTGAACAGCCAGGAAAAAGTAATTAACTTTTTGTATGACAAATAATTTCAATATTTAACTATTTACATTGTAAGGATATAATCATATAGTGTATAATAGTATTAAAGACTCGGGAAGAGGTGAAAGTTTTCAAAAAACGAACATCCATGTTTACCGTTTGAATAGATACTAAATTAATAATTCATATTTGCTTTCGATTGAATGGAAAGTCAACATTTCATGTTTTGGTTAAGTATCGGAGAACAAGGCGATCTTTATAGACTCGGCAGGGATCGGTGTTTTTCTGCAGGTAATGCACCGACTATGTCAACAATGGGGATGACACTTTATAGCTTGTCTTCTGATTCCCTTCTCCATACCATGTAATTTTAACTTTAATGCATTATACAGCCTGGCGACTATATTCAAATAAATTTCAATAGAAAAGAAAATGAAATTCATAGTCTGAGTTGGGTGTATAATTTTATAAATATATGATTTCATGTTTGGCTGATGAAGGTCATCAAAATTAAGTTTTTCATTTAATACAACATCTTTATAACTACATTACCGATAATTAAGTTTTCAGTAAAAAATTATAGGGGCCGTAGAGAACTTGTTTTTCTTTGAAATTGAGAAAAAAATATTTTGATTAAAATTTTAAAATGACTTTCAGACATGGAATCTATTGTTGAAATATTAGAAGAAGACCTCCACTCAGAAACACACTTTGTATTGTTTACATTTAAATAATTATTGTGCCACACTGCTTGTGGCTCAGTGGCATAATAACCACATACTTAAAGTGCAACAGTATTGCTTTATTTTTACAAACATAAATGTGTTTATTCACACTTTATCAATTTAAAACCAATAAAGAATACATAAAGGGAATTTTATCTGTCTAAAAGATTCTGTTGTGTAAAAATTTTAGTCCCATAGATGCACATTGTGATTTTTATGCCTTTGTGCAATGGGTGAGGAGAAACATAGAATCACCACAGATAGTGCAAGATGAGAATATTTCAGACACCCAAGGGTTAGATTTATGTGACCTGTAGAGACTTGCTAAGAAGATAGAAATATTGCCCAAGAGTATTCTGAGATTTTCCATGTTATACATTTGGTGAATTTTTATTCCCTTTCTCACATTGTATGTTGGTCAAAACACTAAACACAAAAACACAATTACTGTCATTGAACGACATCACAAAAACACTAGATGCATGCCGATCTGCATATGATTATCTTACCCAGGGATTTGAATGAGAAATAAAAACCACAAAAATCTTGGACTTCCATGTCCAATAGGTGAGAAAATAGACTGTGCCCTTAAGTCAGTCACATTTTAAGGTCTCTGGTCTCAGACAAATGATTCTGTTTTGAAAATTTTTAGTGAAATTGTGTCGTGCTATAGGCCATTGGTCTGTCTTGAGTACTTTTTGCATGAAAATTTTGATTTAAATCATGTCATACTATATGTCATCCATTTGTCTTGGCTACTTTTTGCATGAAAATTTTCATAAAAATCATGTTGTGCTTTGGGTCATCTGTCTGTCTTGAGTACTTTTTGCAAATTTTTCAGTTTCTAATACAGAACAAGTAGACATTTTCCCAACTGTCTAATGATTTTGGGAGTAATATAACTAACTCCCAGTATTATTTTATATATATTGCTGTCTTTTTAATTGGGGTTCTAAAATTAAAGTTACAAAATTATAACCCAACCTGAGAAATTGACAATTTTCTGAATTGCTAATTAACCAGCATGGGGCAATTAAGACACCTTCCAATAAACAGCTTCCTGCCTTCTTGTGTATTGGGGTGAAATCACTTGTCCAGGCTTTCAAATGACCAATCATTGACCAGGATTGACCACCCACTGACCAATATTGACAAGGCCAGTTATTAATATGTCACCTTTCTTTAATAAATTTTGGAAAGTCCAATATTTGACATTTTTAGTTGATTACAAGTATGCATTAAAATATTTTAATTTTTCCAGCACCAAACATTTAACAATACATAGATATAAATTATCATCTGATGAATTCTAATAATTTTATGGGTTATTTTGATCTGAGAATAATACTGTGTTTTATAGTGGTCTCAGTTTTGATATGTAAAAAAACCTCAACAAAATTGTTCTCAAAATAAAAGGTGCAAGTAATCTTGATGTTTAGAATATTTTTGATTGACCTATGGGTAAAAGGTCAGAAATCAACTGGTTTCACAGAGGCGCTACTTAAACACCTTACAGGTGCAAAAGTTGAGATTTATCCCTTTAACAAATAGTTAAAGACTTTAGGGGATCATGATACCAACCAAAGATCAAAGGAAATAGTATTCATTTTTACCTGTGTTACCTGTACTTTGAGAAATCAGAAGAGACAACAAAATTTTTTTTTTCTTTACTTCTTATTTATCATTTTGAGTTAAATATGTAATTGTTTATTTTTTATAATATACTGATAAAATATGTATAAAAAGAAAACTGAAACAAAGAGAAATTTTTGGTTACCATGCCGTAATCTCGTTAAATCTATAACATTGAAGGATTTAAATGAATTATCCTGGATACTACGAGTGGATCCCTGAATCTTCTGGTGTTTGTACTGGAATTTAAATCATAATAAATTAGTATTAAAGTCCAGGATAAAAAGTTATAGAGAGTTTAAAATGATTCAAATAATGGTGATTTGATAAACATTTTGATAAAATGTTGTGAAAATCACTGATATAAACTGATAAAGTTCGAAACCTGTCAAAACTTAAGGATAGAAGAAAAAGTTCACAGACTGTTAATGCATTAATTTATTTCCCATTTATGTTGAAAAATAAGTTTCATTTCAATTTCTTATCAAGGTCAAAAGATCAAATAGATCATCCTTAGATGTCTTTTCCTATTGTAGAACTTGTGAATTCCAGCAGGGAAATGGATATAATTTTTCTATTGTTCTTTTAACAATTTAAGTAATTTACTTTAAAATTTCTAATAAAGACCAAGTAAAATTTTGTTACCAAGTTTTGACCACGGCATCAGGGTTTATCATTAATAGGGGTGTGTCCGTTAAACACAATAATGAATTAGACAGAGCTAATTATTTTCATTTTATCAGCCAATCCAAATGATCATTTTCATCAACAGACAATCAATTGCCTGCTGAGAGAATTATAGATTGAAAACTGAAGTGAAGACAGCTATGTTAATATAACAATACTGTTTCAAATCAGGAAAAAAACGCCCACCTTGTACAAATCAATGTCTGAAAACATTTAATATTAAAACATAATCAATGTTCAAGTTTGATTCCACAGAATTTCTCCTTGATTTTCATATCTTAATAAATAAAAATGTCATCGAGATAAAGATGCTGTATTATAAATTTGTCCCAGCCCACCTGTAGAGTCAGGTAGATAGGCATACCTGTATTAAAACAATTACTCTGCACAGGTAAACCTGTAAAGATGCTGTATAGAAACTTTCCTGGATTTAGAAGAAATTTTAACAGTAAGAGAATTTTTTATTTTAATAGCAACAATTTTTTTCAAAGACTTATTTATTTTCATTAGTGAATCTTTAGGGAATTTTTATGGTAAAAATTTCTGATTAAAGGTTAATTAGTTGTTCTCAATTTAGATAAATGTGTTAATTAGTTAAACTAACATAAATGAAACACTTAGATTATTTCATTATTTTTCTTTGATCAGCAAGATTTCATAATGAAAATGAAACATAGTTTTAAAAGAGAATGATTTTTGTCACAATCATTTGTATAATAAATTTATTTATTTGTCTAAAAAGGGAAATTGAATATTGCTTCTTATAGTTTTGAAATTTTGAAAAAGTTGCATTTAAATATTATCTCTGAAAAATTGCTTTTAACTATTATAGCACATTGGATGACAATATCTTTCAACACTTTTTTACCATGTCATACTCATATTGACAAAATTTGCACATAATTTGTACTTTTTTAATCAGATATCAATAATATGGATATTTTAATATAGAAATTAATGTCTTTTCATTAGATTTTTGTCTAGTATTATCACAATTAATTGCATTTCAATAAAGTAACGGCGAACAATTGTTTCACATCTGTTGCCGACCCTTGTCAAAAACCGAGTATGACAATCTGTTGCAGAGCGCTTTCTTCCTAAATGACATCATATTATCTTATCTTGTAAATTAAAACTTGTTTTTCATTATTAATTTTCATTTATTGAGCTCTGGTCTCAGCTGGTATATTGTTTTTTAATTGATTATATCATAAATAATGCTACAAAAGTGTGTCCCGTCAATATATCATACCTACTGTTTAAAATTACTCATTGATTTTGTAAAAAAAATAATTTTAATTTCTTTTATTTAAGAATATTCTTTTTTAAAAAGTTGTATAATTGCACCTAAATTTTGCAGCTTAACTCTTTTTATTTTCAAAATTGGAAATTGTGACAGTATTCAAGGGAAAAACATGAGAAACAAAGTACAGGTATTGTAATATTTCAAATTGTATGTGAACAAAACTTTTATTTAAAACTTCCAAATCAACATATATTTAATTGATGTCACAGTATCTAGTATGTTACAGTTTATATAGTAATTCTCTTGACAGATGAGGATGAATTGTTGATTCGAACAGGTCTCACAGATTAAAACAATATTTCCTTGAAAAATTGATTTACTTATTTTAGTCCTCCTGTTTCAACCATTTCCGAGCTTATTCCAGTTAAAAACATAATGTTATAATAATTAAAAAAAAAGTAAAAAACTACAAAATATGTGTTTTTCAAATTTGGAATATAAAACAAATGTATATGATACACATTTAAGCTAGATTAAATTTGGGTAGATTTGGTATTAATGAGCAAATTCATACATCTTATAATAAGATGGCCAGTATAGCATGTGTTTAAGTAAAGTTTTAGATGTAGCGCATTGTAATGGACTTTAAAAATATTTTATGATATGAAAATATTAAATATATTTGTTCCCTGCCTTTAGACAAATCTACCCTTGTCTGTATGTCCATTAATTTTCACAAAAGATTTCTTGGCTTGTATGTAATGGATTAATTTTATATTTGGTCTGAAGCACTATCAAGGTGAGTTGTACTGTGTCTTCCCATTTCATGTCAATCATATGTCTATTTCCTGTTTGCCAGGACAGGGACATCAGTGTCCCAATGGACACATTTTCTCCATGTTTCATAAAAAAATTTCTTTGGACATTTTCAGTTTACACAATAAATATGTCTTGCTTTAGCTGTTCGTTATGGACTTCTGGCCTTTTTTTAAAATGTTTAACAGTGACTTCTATGTTAAATAGGAACTCAAAAGTTTTGTTGACGTTCATTTTGGGAATACAGTAAAACCTGTCTTACCAAACCCCTTTTGGACTTGAAGAAATGTTCGATTTACACATTTGTTCAGCTTAGGCAGGTTAAAAAAAAATGAAAACTTGTTTAAAAGTAGTCAAGAATCAGTCTGGTTAAGACAGGTTTTCAGTTTTCTCAGTGTTCAGTTTAGACAGGTTTCACTGTAATTGTCAGTTTCTCTCCTTGTCAAACATGCAGGGATAATGATTACTTACAATTAATACATTGAAAAAGAAGTTTTTTCATATGAAACTTGTTTTAGTGACGCCAACATTGTTTCTTTATGCATAAAATGCAAAAAATCACCTTTAAATATGATATAAATGAGCATATGGAAAATATTTAAGACAATATAGATAAATATTTATGAAAAAACTGACATTTTCCTTCATTACATCAATAAAACTGTAGGTGTTGTTTTTACTCTCATCTGCTTTATAAAATAAACCATTTTATTGAAGTTTTTTTTTAAATAATGGGAGTTTTTGTGTCATAACTGCAAATCAGAGAGAGAGACCACCCTTTGATACTTAAAAAATGAATCTTTCAGTCAATGTGAATTTACATACACCATTGGAACATAAAAATGGCTGCTTAAGACAGTTTGTCTCTCTCCAGAGGTTCATTTAAAATAAGTGACAGTGTGTCTCACAAGAGCTTTTTATTTGATGTAAGTTGTACATAGAGATGTCATACATTTTAATCTCTCAAGCAATTTTATTTGTCCACTTCAGTCATAACTCTACTGAATAAAAAAGGAGAAAACTTAAAAATAGCATTCTACTATGGACTTCGGGTACAGCTGCTTAAAAAGTATTGAAAGCCCTGTTTTCTGCTACTGGTTCTCCATTTATTTAACCATTGAAAGCTAAGCAGTAATGTTCACGATGCATTCATTTCAACTACATGGGCTGTCCAAATTTTCAAAATCGATCTGATTGTTGTTCTTCATCTCAAAGTCACTTGGAAACATTGGCTTCATTTTACATGAAATTTACATGCTGTACAATTAGTAGATGATGGATACTTTGGTGCTGAGACCTAAATGTAATGTAATAAATCAATGCTTACCTATTCTAAAGAGATTACACAGCAAATTGATAATGGGTTCATGGTTTTGGTTGTATGAATTTCAACTGTTTAGAATTTTATAATTTGTGGTTAAATATCAACTAATACTTTTATGCTTAAATTGTGTTTCAATATAAACAAATAGGAGACAATGTTGATTGTCTAGTCATAGCATGCTTGCCTCGAGTGAAGTAGGTTGTGGGTTTGATCCTTTACTGGTCAACCCAAAGACATTGAATTGATTTTTGCTGGTTCTCTACTAATTTTACAATATTTAGAACCAGAGCTTAGAGTGGTTAGCCCAGAGTCAGGATAAAGTGTCTGGGTAGGGCAAGACTGTCACGTTAGAGTGCCAGTCTAGTAAAAGTGCTTGTCCTGAATATGCATAATATATTTGCCACTTGAAATACAGAATTCAGTCAATCAATAAACTGATAAATAAGTCAGGCAGACATTGACAAAATGTAAAATGGAGTTATTTTTTAACTATTTTTTTTATTTGCATTGAACCATATGCTTGTTTGAACCATTAAAAACAAATTAACCATTAGTACATGGAAAGCGTATTGTTTAGATGTAACTAATGCTGGTTAAATATTGAGTTGCTGTGACAAGACATTAAACTGATTATAGTAATATGTCATTTTCTTTTAAAATAATACAATGGAATAAAAAAGGAAATCTCTTTACTTACCAGTAGTTAATTTTTTTTCAGTTTAGATAAAGGAGATGTGGTATGAATGTCTATGAAAGTGTTAATCACAAACTTCTACAGGTTGCCCTAAGGCTGTGAATAATGAACACATGTCCACACCCTATTTCAAGCTGTAAAAGGCCTCAAAAATAAAATGTGACGGTATTCAAATGAAACAACTATCGGCCATTTAAGTAAACGATGTAAAACAAGTAACACTTAATCATAAAAACAACAAAATCTACTGGATTGCAGCGTTCTGGCTTGGGACAGGCATTAATTTTTTTTTTTGGCAAAAAGATCAAAGTGAAGGTACTATTTTCTTTGAGTTTTATGAAAAGTCATTGCACTGCTTAAAAAATCAGAAATAAGACAAGAATAAAATGTTACACAGTTGGGAGTCAAGGCCATGCAGTGCATCAATTCATTAAATAATGTGCAGATTAGGGTGATATTAGCAAGATTTGAAAGTAAAACTTGACATCTTTTATAGGAAACGTCTTCATACAGATAAGATAAATTTATCAAAATTATGATCATTCATAATTGAAAGATTGAAAACTTAAGTGAAATATAAAAATGTTTATCATAGAGAAGTTTAATAGCTTGTTTGAGTTGGCAGATTTAAGATGAGGAAACTGTTCTTTTGACCCGCTGATTACTGTTTTGGTTTTCTTTGATATTTTAATGTCATGTTTTAGCAGTATGATACCATCAGAAACCTCTGGCTTCCATTTTTTAATGATTTCCTGCGATATTTTTTTCTGATATATTTTTTTTATATCTGTCATAATCCTATCTTTGAATATTTTTTTACTCAGGTTTAAATCATGACCTGATGAGGCACTATATTAATCTTAATCGGAAAACTTTTAATATCTCCGTGCCAGGCTCTGGCCAGGAAGAAAGGGTTACTGAATCTGTAATGATACCTACTTCAGAAGATAACTTTGGACCTCTTACTGGGGATTTCAACAGATAAAGAGTGAAAAATTACACATTAGCTAGATAAAATATGAAATATTACTATCTTCCGACATCAAATTTGATGAGTGGTAGCCCATTTTTCTTTTCCTTAAGTAAAATTTTGTCAGTCGTTTGCGTCGAAAGTCCACAAGATACAAGTTAAGTGTTATTTTGGAATGATAACAGCTTAATTTCATGTATGGACTAGATATTTTGAAAGTGTTTGCTTTATGATATGGGTCTATCTTTCTCAGCGGGTTATCGTTCTTTGATAGACAACATCAGCCTTGAATCAGAAAGAAATCTATGGCTATCCTGTTTTCTTAAGCCTCTTGTAACTTTTCCTTTATCAGCTAGGCAGGAAATGTTTCATGTTTTCAACAAGAAAAAAACCACAAATTCTCATGAAATTGTATTGTCAGAAAATTGTGGTGCACTTGTACTGATATTAGAATGTCAAACACTCAAATCTGAATCTGGATCAAAAATGGGAACAAATTTGACTGGAGCACAAAGTTAAAAATCATCCTAAATGTCCATATGAAGTTGTTGTACTTTGGATTTGTCCACTTTAATGTCTTTTGATTTTCATTGCAGTCTTGGTGATGATCTAACATTGAATTTTGAGTACAAATGTATTATATGTAAGGCATGTTTTAAAATTGTGACCAGATACAACTAAACCAAAAACATCAGCACCTTAAAAACAACTATGATTTTCAAACAAAAATTGAATTGAATCCATGTTGTGTGGTCTCTTCAACATATATCTTTTATTTTCCTGGGTACATCATATTTTGATACACTAAAGAAGGAAATTCGTCTGGGCTCATTCCAAGAGCAGATAATCCATCATTTAAGGTTTTTATATCCTGCAAACAAATTTTGGGGGTTATATAGGAATCACCCTGTCTGTCTGTCCACCTACCACGTAAGTGCATCTCCTTAAGGGTTTAAAAGACACAATGTGAAGATTTGCACTAAGGAAGGAAATTCATCTTGGCTCATTCCACGGGTAGATAATCCATGTATGAAATAAAGCAAATGAAAAATAACTTTATGATCAGGGCCCAGTTGTTCAAAAGTTAATCACTTTTTTCCAATGCCTGTTTATCAGTGACCGATCAGTATATTTTTAATGGAAATTTGCCCTCAACTCCAGTAACAAAGATGTCTCAGCCTGCAAAATTTGAGACTTGCATTATTAACAGTGTTATCAATATTCAAAGTTGAAAAAAGTTGTTACCTTTTGAACAACTGGCCCTGGTACTCCAAAATATCTTTAATTTAGTCGTATTTTAAATTTGTTAACTGGGCTGATGGAAAAAACTGCCAACTTATGGTCAAAATTTTGTGAGTCAAGTCCACCCTTTGATCATCATACAAAATAAGGTGTGACCTCACATTTTATGATAAAAGGTCACATTGATCTGTATATGTCATATTAAATCAAGCACTTAGATCAACTTTCCACCACAAAATCTCAATACTTCATGAAAATAAGGAATGTTATTTTTTTCTTTACCTATGACAATGTTACTTGTTTTACATTCAAAATAAGTGTTTTTTTATTTGGTAATTGACTTTTTTTTAACATGAGTTGGTTACTTTACTAAAATTTTAACCAAAAAAAATTAAATAAAGAGGATTTGTGTACAGTGATAAGCTGTCAATAATAATTGATTATATAGCAATAAGGTAACAGTACTTCGGAAAACCAAAAGTCCTAGAAAAATTCTACCGGTAATCTGTAAATCTCAAGGAAATTAGGTAGAATTGAGGAAATTTTTTTTTATGAAAAAAGTTTTTGGTTCTTGCAAGAAAGTCAATCAGTTGTTATTTTTCATTGTCTGTGCCAAATAAATGAAAGTTATTAAAATCCCCATTTACTGCTATTTAATGTAATAGTCAAATTTGAAGTAAATACTAAAATTTTTAATGAATTATTGCAAAGTTTCTTGACATACTGAAAAATTATCAGTTTTTAGGAATTGCAATTTACACAGATTTATTTTTCTGTATAAGTTCCCAGGTTCTATTTTTTGAGAATACTGCTAATTTCTATGAAATGATAAGGTAAATTTTGGCATTTCATGTGTACATATTTTCAGGTAGTAATGTATAAGCATTTGGCAAGCACGTCTTTCAATTTTCACTGTGAGAAGGAATAAATTACATTTCACAAAATTATAAAAAAGAACATAAGCTTTTTTAGGATGTAAATAAACAAAAGTGATTTCTTTTTTAGATATGGATGACAACTGGGACATTTCCAGTTTGAAGGAAGATGAGTTTGAAGAATTTTGTGTCTACATTGTCCATGACAGAGCTTGTGAAAGAGTTTGTCCAAACAGAGCCCAGGCTTCACTGCCCAGAAATCTCACACTTAAACCCTCACAGAATAATAGTACAAATGTAAGTATTGAAAGAATATCCAAGCAGAACCTAGACCTGTCTGTCTCTATAGAAACCATATACAATTTCCACATTTTGTCTGTACTGCATATACTAACATATATATTGGTCTGATTATGTCTGATGAGGGTGGGTCCAGGGGAGCGCTTTGCTGGCCGTTGAGTTTGGGTTTTCAGTGGTTTTTGTGGATGTATGTAAGATGTTGGTTGTGTCTTTCCTAAATATATTCCATGTTCTTCCTTTAAATAAAGGGACCAAAGATATAACTTTAACAGCACTTGGACAAGAAAACCAGCACATTTAGTTTTTGTAAAAATATGTCATTGTTGACAAAAGAATCCAGAGTCTTAGCCGTTTTCAAGTAGTCTCGTAATTTATGTAGCCTCAATGTTTTTTTATTGTCAAGGTTCCAGTAATTTTAACTAAGGCTGAGGCAGTTTTAAAAGATTGTTATCCATAGCCAGTCAAACTCTGCATCTATCGATTTAAATATCCAGGGTCCAGTTCCATACATAGATTAACACCAATGGATAAGTCATTTAGAATGTGTTAAACATTTTTCCATTACTTAAAATATAAACCCTTTTATAACACCTCTAAAATTAAAATTTCCTCTTTTTTGGTTTTCCTTAAAAAACTGGAAATCTTGTTATTAATCTGTTGGTTTTCCAAAGAGGAGAAACTTTCATGTTGGAGATCAGGGTTTTAACGGAAGCTAGCTCAGCTACCGAAAAGAAAATACATGTATATTTCATTGCTTTTGTTTACTGGTGTTTACATGCATAATTTTCAACCCCTGAATCAAAATTACTGTGGATTTTTTTTTTTTTTTTTTTTTTTTTTTGG
>JARWCS010000050.1:917818-936875 GCA_034783895.1 Geukensia demissa
AGCTTCTTAAATAGATGAACGAAAATCAGTCAAAAATTTTACAATTATGTCTTCACATGTTAATTACAAATTGTTAGAATTTGATAAATTATTTTTTAAAATATTTATGTAGGATTTTGAGGTTTTGAAATTACACACAATGCAATGCAATTTCCTACAGTAAATTGTACAACATAGGGATATTATATATGTTTTAATGTAAGCGATGTTTCCCCTTGCTGAAGATTATATGTTATTTAGAATATGTTTTGGGTGCTACTAATAAATCAGGGCTGATTGCTAAATCTTTCAATCTCTTTGATAGTGTTTTGTTTGCTAATACATGTCTCTGGTTTTGACCATGGTCATGTGTCGTGGCAGTTTTTTGTTTGCCCCATGGGTATCTGTAAACTCCTTTTTTAGCCAGTTTTACTTTTGCAGTGTAGTCTTGATATTGAATTGAAAGGCTTTTTAATATTGAAACTTCAGATGAATACTTTCTTTTTTGCTAAAAAGATGTTAGAAAGGTCATGTTGGTCGACACAGCAGGGTAGAACAATTTACATTGACATTTTATAGTACTGTGTCCTCAAATGTCTCGTGTATTGTATAGTTTTTTACTGATTATGGAAGGGGAAATTTACTTTCGTTTAACACTGTAACGAAAATTTATATGTAAGAATAATACCTTGTTATTATCTGCGTGTTAAAGATTTGTCAATGTATAGTAATTATAGAGGTGAGATGTAAATGATTGTAAAAAACTGAACTTTCATGGGAAAGTTTTTCCACTTCTTTTAGGAGTATTAAGAATATAATGTTTGATATTATAAAGAAGTGATTGATTTGTGTGAAAGTTAAACTTTAGGAAATAGACCATCTTACCTGGCTGGCCATTGAATATCATATTTTCTACAGTGGAGATTGTTTTTAACCTTCAAAATTCATCCTAGGGCAAGATATTGTAAATATTTCACTCTCTAGTTTGTAAAAATTTGATTATAAATGGGTAAAAATGTAAGATTTTGTTTCTCTAATTCTTCAGTGGAGTGACTGTGACTTTAGGTAAAATTCTGTCTGAAAATATTCCATAACTCTCTGCTGGATGTGACATGACCTGTAAAAATATGATTATCAATGGTTAACAGTGCAAGATTTTGTTTCTCTAATTCTTCAGTGGATTTTGCCACTTCAGTTTCCTCAATAACCCTCTGCTGGATGTGACAGCCTGTCTATCCACTAAACTTCTCTTAATTATTGTTTTATTTGATCTAACTTGCAAATCAGTTCATTTTCATAGAATATTTCACAGTCCCAGAATATTTGTATATATCCTTATTTCTACACTTAAAGATTTGCTGGTGCAAAAATTACACTTGACGACATCAAGAAACTTGAGTATCTTGAATATCAGAATCCAATTAGAAATTTCTTTAGATAAGATTTAATGAATTTGTTTGAGAGGATAAACTTAAATAAAAAGAAAGTTTTTGAGCCACTTTAGATACTTCAAATGCTATGTGAAGAGGCTGTTTAAGTAGAAGTGAAAAATGACACCTCATTAAAGCACTTGTCAACTTATATCCTTTTCCAACTGTCAGGAATCTTGGAAACTGTAACCATGTCAAATTATCATATGTATGAAAATATAAAAATTTTACCAAAGCATCAGGAAAGAGCAGTAACTTAAGATTTAAGGAATTTTCTTTATTTTTTATAATATATCAATTCGGATTGTTCCCACAAGTCTCAAAATCATAGAAATGGAATGATATGATTTGTCAGTACATGTATTTGATTCGAGGAGGTTTGAAAATCCTAAATTTGTTATGTTTTCTGAAAATGTTTGGCAAAAGTTGTTGCTCAGTTTAAATCAAGGTGAAGTCATCCTTTTCATTATCATAAATGTTTGGTAGTCAAACAGATATTTTTTTTAAAACAAAAAAAACATCAGGCATCACTATTTGACAATCCCATTAGTGAAAAAAGAAAAAAAATCAAACAAGAGAAAATATACACACCTACTATTTCAGTTGAAACTCCCAATATCTTAAGATATGGATTTCACATAAAAATAATGAGACAAAATCCAGAGAAAAAACTGCTCTGGTCAGGGTTTAGGAACAGTATATGGCAAAGGGGCAGAGTTAAACAGGTCATTTAAGATAAAAAAAACATGCATTTTTTAGTTTTGAAAAGGTACAAAAACTTGAGAAGTACCCATCCCAGCTTTTCCTTCATTATTTACATCTATGGAGATTAACTACATGTCTAAACATACAATGAATAAACGGTAATCTAAAAAACTGGACCAAATATCAGAAATGCAACTGTCATTTTCAGAAATACAAGGTTGTCATCATAAAGACTCTTTCAATGCTAGTGAAGACTCCTTTGTCAGATATATGCTCAAATCGTTGCAACATGCAGTCCGTAGACAAAAGTCTGACCAACTCATGTTTATAATAAGCTTTGACTCAATAAACTGTCTCAACTCTGAGTAAAGACATGCGGGAGTGACGTTGAAATTTTTGAAAGTAATTTTTCAAATTTTGACAAACATTTGATACTAACTTTCTTTCTTGTTGAAGGATAACTATATTGTATCTCTCTGAGTAGTAGTATTTCTTAATAAGAATTTCTTTGATTGGCGATGTTTACTTAAACTTCGGTATTAAAAGATGATATTTTCACAAGGTCATGTTTTAAATAAATAAATTCACTTTCCATTTTCCTGTCTGTCCTGTATGAAAAAGAATTAAGTCTAAGGTTACTTCGATTTACTTTTGAATAATGCATACTTATGAAATTTTAAAAGAATTGTTATATTGAATGGTATAAGAAGGATGAAAGCTGAACACTTGTCATAATTTAAATGATATTTTGGATATTTTCGACTCATTGACTCTTCAAGAATGATTTAACAAAATTAGACTAGCGGGTCAGTTTTCAGTAAAAGTTAGTATATGATAAAGAGTGTCACTTTCTCCAAGGGTATAAAAGTGAGAGATACTTAACTCAAGGTTGTCCTATGACGTTTATTATATGCTCAGTTTATTTTGGTCATTTGAGAAGTACAGTTTAGAAAAAATGGTTTGGGACTTGCTTTTTGGAGAGCTTCAAAAATTATTTTCAAAAAAGGAAAATTGATTGAGATAGTGTTTTTTGTGTGTTGATTTTGAGAACTTCTGTTACATTTTATAGAATTCACATTTGAAGGTAAGAATTTTTTATTAATTTTTTTTCTGAATGCCAAGTTTGAGATTTTTAAACTAAATGAATATTTTGCAGTCATGTACAATTAATGTGTTAATTGCCAAATCATGTGTCAATTAAATTACCTTTATTCTTCAATCATTTAATTTTAAAATAATTAATCCTGTTTTGATAACAATTTGTTTTGCAAACAATTAAAAAATTTGAAAAAATATGACAGCCAAAAATTTTTTTTAGAATGTCTTAAATGTTAAGGAAAATGCATTTCTGTAAGTATGTCAGTTTGCTTGTTAAATTTTGTCAAAACCTACGTTTTCACATATATTTTGAAAAAGAAAAAAGGAATAATCCTTTCTTTTTGATTGATAAAGAAGCAGATGTATTTTTCATTGTTAAGACCTTCCTGTGGCATTAAGGAATGGATTAAAATGAGAAGGTCTTAATTTTCAGACCCATGCAGCACCCATGTTGAATGTAGAAATTTGATGTGTGTTATTTAAAGGTAGAAAAAGTATTGAATTGCAATATGAAATGTCTGATAAATGATTTCATAAATAAACTTTCACTGCTTTTTTTCTCTTAATGAATCAAATTCAAACATGATTTGAAACTTTCACATGACATTTTAAAATCGTAAGGTTAACCACATGATCGCAGATGATCATATAAATAAACAAATAATTGATAGCAGAACAAAGCAAGCTATTACAAGCAGTTTACGTGAGAGAAGTGAAAACACTTCAACGACAGTTTGTGAATGGATAATTGTTGGTGTTATCTCCCCTTATCAAATTGGTCAATAATTTAATCTTATCGATATTTAAACATGTGCTACATTTTTACTTAGTCTGGGTAAATCTCTGTCATTGACTGACAACTTGCGGTATCAAGGAAAATTTGTTTTGTTTTTACGTGTCATGGTTATCAGGAAAGTGATAGTGGAAGTCGTCCCGCTGGACGAAGATGATCTCATTGTTTTTGGAATCTTATACCAAAGCAGAGAAATCAATTGAAATAATCGTTACTTTCTCCACGGATTTGAAGAACCACTACAAATATTTGGCATAAATATTTGGGTAACTTTAAAATTTTGACACATACATTTGACCAACTACATCCGATATGAGTTACATAATTATATACACATTAATCAAAATTGAAAAACATGTAAATTAAAAAAAAGGAAAATCTATACAAAGCAATATAACTTTAATACCCACTGAGAGAAAGTTGAACAATTCAGTAGTATTTTGAACTTGTCCGACTAAATATGAAAATGAAAGATATGGATAAAAGAGAGTCCACACTCCAACAAAGAGGAAAACAAAAGGATTTACAAATCTAGAGGTCACTACAAGGCCTTCAACAAGGATGGAATACAACACCTTGTGAAAAGCTATATATCACCCCAATTAAAATAACAAGTATATATGTAAATTAATACTGCTCTTACCTTAATATTATAAAAAAACTTGTTACAAAAAAAAAAAAAGCTTAAAGGCCTGATTATCATTCTAGCCTGATCTAAGCTTTATTCTGATTTTGGCCTTAATTTCCAGTTCTCAGTGAACATTGATGAATAGAATTTGTTGAAGTCATGGACAGTTACAGGTCATAAGTCATTCAACAGTAACTTTATAAGGTCAAAGTTAGTTTCCAACAAATGGTTAATTATTTGGATAAATGTACCTAATTGTAGATGCATATTTATTGTAATGGGTAAAAGGTCATGGTTAAAAGTATGTAATTTGTTTAAGTCATAATGGAACAGGTGGCCTTTAAGTAGGTCAAGGATATTAAGTAATAGGATTAATCAGTTTTTTTTTAGAACTTGAGGTAGTTAGATACTTTATTTTCAAAAATGGGTGATAGTTTGTTAAGATGATAGTGGGGCATTATTATCACTCTGGACAAGATGATCTCATTGTTTTCAGAATCTAATAACAAAGCAGAGAAATTAGTTGAAATAATCAGTACTTTCTCCATGAATTTTAAGAACTTTTACTAATAGTCCAAAAGCAGTGGGTGGAGGATGGGGGCTTGACTAGACAGGAAATATCGGTCATGGATATGAAGAACTTTGCCCAAGTTTCTGGATTGGATTTGGATGTACTTTTCATTGGAGTGATATATTTCTTTTATTCAAAGTTAAATAAGCATCACCAATTGATTTTTTGATTTTTTAAATTTATATAACATGAACATTAGTATTCCTGGTTGTTGTATGTAATGAACTTTTACTATATGGTAAAAAGTGATAGATTTATTTAACTATGATTAAAACATTTCTTCAGTGAAAAGAGAATTATGATTTATTTCCTCTTTATCTAAAGGGGTATCTTGACTGCATCACTTATAGATGTTATCTGTTAGTAAGAGTTATGTAATTCTTCACAAGAAATTAATTATTTGGATGGATCCGAGGCCCAGTCCTTGGTGGAAACATATGATCATTATAACTAATAAATCATTTCATTTTCATTTTTGAGACTGAGTGTTTAAATGGGACAATCATTATAACTTATTAATCATTTCATTTTCATTTTTGTGACAAGTTTTGAAATGGGACAATCAATTTTAGTCTTCAGAAAGTACAGGAATAGTATGTATATGATAAACTGACTGTATTATAATTTAAAATAATTCATTTTCAATAAATATTGATGAAAGATTATGGTTAACCAAAAAGTTTGCAATATCTTTAATAAAGTACCTTATGTAATGTAAATTTCTCATTTTTTGCACAATTGCAAGTTTCATTTGAATCTGCAGAGAAATTGGGTGAGTTACATCTTATAGAGGGGAGATAACTCCCAATTATTTTCAAAGCTTTGAGAAGGGGAGAAAACTCCAAATTTGGAATATAACTAGAATTTTTATGCATAAGATGTAAAAGTTCAGAATTTTTTTTTGCTATTTATTTTAAACATTTTAATGCAATCTCATGGACTACAAAATTTTGTTACATTATTTCATTTCTATAATAACTGAAAAATTTGGCCTCAGCTATGCCTGAAATTTCTTTTCAATGATCTTTTGAACTACAATGTGTGATCTGTCATAAGCTCTGTGTTGATTTAATTTATCTTATGGTTATAAGTTAATATAATCTATATGATATACGTAGAATTAAAATATTTCCGCTTTGAGTCATAAAAATTGATCATCTGGACTGAAATATTTTGATTTGAAAGTTTAAATATTTCTCAATAAACTGAAAATTTAACATATTTCTTGTCAATTTTACCAGATCATCAATTGATATAGCTCAATTTCGTGTTAATTATACACCTCAAGCATGGAACCGAAATATTATTTGTTAGAAAATTATTGATAACTATTTTCTAATCATTTGATTTAAGTGTGCGATAGATTGCAGGTGACCTTCAGGTACTTAATTTCACGCTCAAACTTTCACCCCTTGATTTCATTCTTTTTTTATTCCTTTTAAAAATCGGTGTATAACTTTACATGTAACGAACACTCTCATTGTGGGTATAAAAGCAATAGATCACAGGGTGATTTTAACTGTCTGTGGAGGTCAGGCGATGATATAGACAAATTACACAAATTAAGTCCTAAGGTATTATTTGCGATTTATAATTTATACCGCATAATACGAATAACCACATTAAAGTTAATTTGTAGAAATTCAGTTTTGTTCAAAAGTGAAAGGATTGGCCAATTTGACAAACTTTCTGAGGCGCCCGATAATTATTCTGATTATTATCCCAATCACGGGGTCAAGTTTATTGGAAAAAAGAATATTTTTATAGAGGAAATTGGTGAAATTTAAACAAGTTTTAATCATTTAGTTGTTATCTATCTTATGAAAGGAGTATAGGTTATAATGATAGCAAGCATTTTGTTTTTTGAAAACAGGTCAGTTTATTTTATTTTATCCAAAAAAAAAATCCTTTTTGAGGTAATTTTCCATCAGTCTCAATTTCTGTATTTGCATTGTTGTTTTGCAGGAAATTTGTTTCTTATATCAAAAGAAACCTGCCACACATTGCATTTATTTTAACAATTTGCTCCCATCTTCTCATGGTGATGAAATGGTCTTCTCCATATAAAAAGGGGGTCACACATCCACTCTGAATATATATGCTCAAATGTAATCAAAATCAAGACTGTTACCAAAAATTGACCATTTTTTGGAAAGATAAGGTCTATTGTCATGTTTCAGTAATAATTTTACATTTTGTATTTTCGGGGTCCTTTACAGCTTCTGTTATGGTGTGGACTCTGGTTCAGGATTGAAGACTATAATGGGACCTGTAGAAGTTTAATTTCAACTCTTATTTGGTGGATGGCTGTCTCATGGACAATCATGCCACATCTTCTATTTTGATTTAAAATATCAACAAAAAATATACAGGGATAAAGGCATACTTTCTCTGAGTACAGATTGTCCACCCAGTTTGTAGGAATGTCTAGCTATTTACCTAGATATATTTTAATCCAAATTTTTCAAGGAATGAAAAAAAAAATGTCAGTTCCCTGCCACTCTTTGATTGAATGCAAATAGTAACTGAAATCACCAAAATGCCAAAAAAAAAAATTAAAAAAAATTAATTAATCTTATTTTGATTATTATTAGGTTTAATGATTTGTGTCAAACATCCATTCACCTGCACATATTAATATTTAACAACTTGATACTGGAATTCTATTTCATTCAAAATAAATAGCACCCTAGGCAGCAATGTAAACAAATGCCTAATTTTCCACTTGGACACAGCTGAATATACCAAGGTAAAAGATAGAGAAGCGTGCATGGTTTATTCAGGATTTTGTTTTTGTCGAAGTCCCGCTGGGCTTATCATGCTAACAGCCATGGACATGACCTGATGCCATCAAAATTTGAGATGTAATTTACAAACTTTTAATCATTTCATCTGAAAAAATTCATCTCGAGTTATCAGTTATGATATGTGTGGGGGGTAATATGTATATCAGTGTTAAATATAAACCAGAATTAGGAAGCTAAAATACCCAATCTCTTTCATTCAGATCTGTAGGTTACTTGTCTGTGGCTTTTGAATTTTATTCATTTGGACTAAGGACTTAAACACTTGTAATCAATTTGAATTATCGTAAGTTTTACAAAATATTAAGTTTAAACTACATACAAGTTGTGTAATTGATATTCTGAATTTAAATAAATTAATTTGTACTGAAATATTAAGTTTTTGCATTAAATTATGGTTTGTTGATTTTTTTTTTCAGAGTTTAGGAGTTTGGAGTTTAGACTATATACCACGAGGTACAAGATTTGGACCGTTGGTAGGGGAAGTTTATTCAAGAGAACCGTATGTCAGTTCAGAATCCGAGAGAATATCTATTTGGAAGGTAATTATTTCATATTTCATTCATTTTTCAGGGTAATTAATTTTCAGATTTTAAGTGACAATACACATTTGAAGTTGTAAAAGAAATTATTTTATGCTTGTTTGAGTTGATAATTTTATTTTTTTACTTTCATTTCTAAATGTTTTTAATAAAGAAATAAACAGGCAACAATGCATTACATATTTCAAAGAAAACAAATTTTGCAATCTATCATACATCATAGGAAAATAAGATTTTCAATTTAAATGCAAAAAGCAAAAGAAGACCTCACTATTCAGATGTCGTGTTAAACGATTTTTCCAGTTATATTATATCCTTGAAATTAATAGTCATAATAATTAAATTTATATCGTTATCAATTATAATTGAAAAGTCAGCATTGAAAAATTGTTGTCTGTATTTAAATTTTGGGTTTTGATTATGTGTTAAAGAGGATGTTCACTTTCCCCGATAAATATCTCACCTTTAAATATCTTTGTTCACTTCGTTAATAACCGCGGAAGAATGACATCTTCTTTTTAAACCGATATAATAAAAATTTAAATGATGTTGAGAGTTATGCCTAAACATCGAGTACTTAATTACGATCTTGCTGTAACTTCGATATTAATTGATGGTAAATATTTCTTATTTTAAATTTTTAAAATAATTTGGATAAGAATCAAAGCGTCTTTTTGTTCTCCTCTTTTGTGAGATATAAAAGAGTTGATTTCTACATGCAGATAGTTGCAGTTCACTATTCCGTTTGCTGTAGGTAATTCTAACACCTGATTTCATTGGCTGTGACCACAAATCATCGAGGCGTCACCTGCAATCTAATGGCGTGTTAAATCTTTTAACTGATAGAAAGCTTTTTGTTGCTTTTAATTTTTGTGTTTAAATGAAAAGATGTTTAAATGTTGAACAGAAAGGAGGGAACTCGGAATCGACCAACAGGTGTTAATTTCATCACTATCATACACCTGTTAATTTTATGGTAAAATGTTTGTTTCATCCTTAAATTCATGAAATTTGAGTAATATTTTATGATTGAAATAATCTTATATGAAAAAAGTAACTTTCTAAATTGAGATTTTTGGGCGAGATATGACATCTGTATGAACTAGATCTACTTTCCACTGCTTTTGTTTTTATTGGTATTTGGAATTAATTCATAAAATTTACAGTTTTGATAAAACTAATTTTTTTGTAGAATGTGGTAAATTGATAAGGTTTTTTACAGTTTTGCAAAGGTTCAATGAAATAAAATCTTATTATTTTCTTTTGCAGGTTTTTAAAAATAATAACGTTTACCAGTTTATAGATAACAGTGACATCACAAAGTCAAGTTGGATGCACTACGTGAATTTCTCTTATAACACAGTTCAACAGAATTTAATTGCCTGCCAGATCGACTTCAATATTTACTTCTACACGATAAAACCAATCCCACCCAATACAGAGCTAATGGTTTGGTACTGCAGAGAGTATGCTGACCGCCTCAACTACCCCCTTACAGGGGAGGAGATGCTTCAAACATGGCGTAAGTACATTTTTAATTTTTTAAAATTTTTCACTGCAGTATGCAACTAGTTATGCACATCTTATTGCATTAACTTGTAGATTTACACCTTGTAAGATTTACATCTCTGCTATTAAGGGCTTATACAGTTGGTTTTGTGTCCTACCACTGTCCTTGGTTTGGAGAAGGGTTGAGTATTCACAAACATGTTTAACCCTGCCACAACTTTATGTGCCTGTCCCAAGCCAGGAACCTCTAATCCAGTTGATGTTGTTGTTTTTATGTTTAAGTGGTTCACTTATTTGACCTATAGATGTTATATTTTAATTTCATCACATTTTATTTTTGAGTCCTTTTATACTTTGCTGTAGGCTGTGGACATGTGTCCATTATTGAAGGCCTTAGGGCAGCCTGTAGAAGTTAGAGATTTAAATGTTTTGGGTTGCTGTCTCATGAACAAACATACCACATCTCCTTTTTCTATATTTGATATAATTTTGACTAAAGAACACCTACCCAAAATATGGCTGAAATAATGCCAGCTTTGCGTTAAACACCAATCAATCAATCAATCAATCAACACAACTCATTTTTAGATCTATCTGTCAAGATAAGTTTTTAGGCTACAGTTACATCATGAAGTATATATTAATTTGTTTGAAAAAAAATAGGTTAAAAAAACTGTTGTTGAAATCAAGTAGACCAGTTAATCGTCTGGGTTAAAGGAAGTAAAATTTGAATAAATTTGGTTTGGCCATTGTTTGTTTATTTGTTTCCAACAATAATCAGGAACAGAATTGTAAATTCCAACTCACTTTTTTTCTGCAAAATTAAGGAAGCAGGGAAGTTAATTTACCCTATAAAAACTTAATCTTGACCTTCATGTCATCTGCAACAGCTACATGTGAAAACTTTGATAAACTATCATTTTTTTTATTTTTCAAAATGGGATTTTACCTGTAGTATCTTAAAAAAGACATTCTGCCAGCAAAATAGTTGGCATATATTTGCTAAATATTTGATCCTTTTGACCTACTTTATCATAAAGTAGGTGTTTACATTTTTGTCATAAAAAAACAATCCACATGGTTTACGGGTAATAATATGTATTATTGTAAGATGCTGAAAAAACTTGTATTTGTTTTTGTTTTTAAAACTTGTCTAGTAATGTATTCATGTGTTTTCTTTATTCGGTCATGGTGACCTATTTTTTAGTCATATGATCAAGTCTTCTACCCGAGACTGCTATTATGGACAAATGTAACATTAAAGTTTTCCTGCAGGCAAAGTTTATTACGAGTTAATGAAGACTAGGTTTTGCTCCTAATATCAAGAAACATAAAGAAATTACGAACATTAAAGAGTCATAAAATTTGTAGAAAACTATTATCTTTGAAAAATGAGTGAATTATTGTAGAGAGACACAAAAAGAGCCTAGATTTTTATTAATAATTATTTGTTTGGTGAAAGGAGCAAGTTGCTGCGTAGGAAAATTTTGTCTGATTAGTTTTTTTCTATCTTAGCTCAAGGAAGTTTTCTTTCTTTGGAATATTTCTGGTCTTGGAATTTCAAAGACAATATAAACATAAAATAAGTTAATTTAAGTTTAGGCCTGTCTGGGTATTAATTCAAATGGATTAAGTATGTAGTAAAATAGTTTATTGGTATGTAAATTTTTTTTCCTGCAGTCTTACATACAAATTAGAATTTTTTTTAATTCTGAATGCAATTCCAATCAATATTCCATATTTCAGTAAAATTATTGAAAAATCAAAAATTATAAAGGAACTGTGTTGATTGGATATGAATTTGTAAGAAACATTTTATAAGACTCAATTTATCTATGTATGAACTTTTTAAACACAATGATACTGACCATAAAAAATTTGGCAAATTAAATTATTCGTCCAATCAAAAGGTACAGCAAAATTTGCTTTGAATTTAAACAGCTACATTCGAGGCTGTCTTTAAATTTCTTGAATAAGATTGCCAGGGAACGGTATGAAAATTGATTACTACTAATGATTTGGAGCATCTTTTTGACTTTTGATGCATTTTTATTACATATCTGAGAAAACCTCTTCCTTATTTTCATGACATTTCCACATATTCCTTGGCAGTTCATGCTCGCATATAATCTCAATCAGGAACAGGTTTCATTTAGGGTGCAAATTTAAACATTTTTGCATCTTTCATTTCTTTTACAATAGATTATTAACAAATAACTATTGATAAGACTATTTAGATTTGCTCAATAAAAAAAATTGTCAAGGTTTTTCGGTTGCCCATCTGCCACAGTAGAATGGTATATGGAAATGCATCAAAGCAAATCTTGCATCTCTTCCGTGTTAGATGCGTAAAATAATTTTTTTTTACCACAGATGGAAAGCTTACTAGCTGTTTTATGTTTCAATTGATTTTAGATATCCTAATAACCAAATGATGGGGTATAATACCAACTTATTACAATTAATTTATTTCATTTTAAAATCTACATTGGCGGATGTCAACTGAATAGTACTAGACTTTGATTATATTTTAATAGTAATATTGCAGTTTTGATATCAATCAGCGAAATATTTTTTACCCAGGATGGCGTGCTCTGCATGCTAAAATGTAATAATCAGACCATGCCAAGTAACTCAATACTGAACCCTAATTATAGACCTTGACAACTTTCTCTTCAAAATTATTCTCCAATGTTTGGTCAGAAAGAATTTATATCAAATCGACACAGCACTTGCTATTATTTAAAATCATTAAACTCGGTGAAGTGAAAATAATTTGTAATATCATCATTAAAAAGTAAAAATCACAGATGTTTGTAAAATTATATTAAGTTTATCGGGTCGTTAGGTTTTAATTGTCCACATAAGGTCAAAATAATTTGTCCATTGAAATGTTTTTCATTTTGCTTCATAAACATAACTTTAAAAACAAAATTAAATAAAGTTTAAAATTTCTGTCATTATTTTCCGATAATTCAACAATAAAAAATGAATGTAATGATAATCAAACCATGACAATTTATTACCAGTATGCAAGATTTTTTTAAGATTTTTTTTTCATTGATAAGACAGTCAAAGCACAATCATCCGTGATTGAATGGGTATCTAAAACTTTCCCCAACAATTCTGAGTTCCATTTACCTGTTGTTAGACCTTGCTTATTTGAACAGTCCCTGCATTTGAACAGTTTGAAATGTTTGTTAAACAGTTCCTGAACTTGAACAGTTTAAAATGTGTATTGAACAGTCCCTGAACTTAAACTGTTTAATGGGTATTGTACAGTTTAAAATGTTTATTAAACAGTCTCTGAACTTGAACAGTCATCAAACATGAACAGTTTAAAATAGTAATAGAACAGTCCCTGAACTTGAACAGTTTAAAGAGACTTTTGAACAGTTTAAAATGTTTATTGAACAGTCTCTGAACTTGAACAGTGACCAAACTTGAACAGTTCAGTGGTCTTAAATAGTCGCCAAGCTTGAACAGTTTAAAGGGACTTTTGAACAGTGCACAATCGTAAACAGTTTATGTAGCCTTATGAACAATCCCTGAAGTTGAACAGTTTAAAAGGTCCTGTTAGTTTCAAACTACCAAAGACTGAAAACATTTGATCCTCACTATATATAACAATACAGTAGGATTAGTATGCAAAATTACTACATACAAATTTACTGAAGTTCAGCATTTCAATAACAGTCAAGTCAGCTGAAATTAAGAAGTAGATTTGTATTTATGTCCCCTCGCTTAAATTTACACCCCCCTTTATTTTTATTCTGTTGTTTTGAATTGGATGCCTTTTTTAAAAGAAGAGGAGAAATCTGCACATTTTCAAGGAACACAACATGAGAAAAAAAAACACTTTCAAAGGGATAAATGAGTACATATTATGAAGACATGCCATAATTTTAACCCCCTGCCCTCATTTTTCAGTGTATTGATAAATTTTTTCGTCTTTTTTCATCTGACAAACCTAGGCTAAAGTCATTTACACCTAAGTTACACTCTTGTCTTGTTAGAATTTAAAAAAGAGTAATTAATGTTAAAGGGAGATATAAATTTCTGAGTTGTACAATTTAAAATTAAAAGTATTATTAATCGAGCAGTTGCTATCCTTCATGTGGGCATTAGATGAAGGAGTTTCAGATATTCATGATATTTTTGTTACTTAAATATTTGCTTTAGACCCTTTACTTTTTTTATAAGAAAAAAACTGTAAAAACTCCAAAATTATTATATTAAGCCTTTATCCATAGTCATTACCAATAGTCATACTGTAAGTTATCAGTACTTCAACAAATGTTTTGATAAAAAAGGTCTTTTCATATGATGTTGATAATATTAAATATATTTTGTAAAATTCAGCTCAAATTTAATTTTACCACAAAACAGCATTAAAAAAACTTTACTGAATATGCCAATTTTGACATATTTATGACTCCACTATGACATCATAATTGATATTTTTTTTACTATAAAATGTAAGATGTTATATAATAATACTTTTGTAATAAATTTCTTTAAATTTTGAAAGGATTTAAGAGTTTCGAAGATTTTTGTGATTTTAAGGGCCAAATATCGACTCTTATTGTGAATCCTTTATCATTCTATTATAATAATCCAATTAACAGATAAACCTCTTACACTCTTGAGCTCATGAAATCAAGAGAAATGAGTACATGGGGTTTGATTTTTTGGTAATACTTTCAGAAAAAGTCATGTGTTCACGAAACCAAAGTAAAAATCAAATATCTGAAGTTCATCTCAATCAAAGATTCTTTGACTTATTAATTAATATAACAAAACTCTGTTTCCTGCATTTTTATTTCTTTATTTACATGGATGAGAACTGAATTTGATAAGTAGTCGTACAAAAGTCAAGTTAATGTTTTTACAATGTTGAGAAATTGATCAGAAATTAATTACTCAAAATTCATGTCTATCATGTAAGGGTGCACCGAGAGCATTCCTTTTCTGGCATGAAAATGAAAATAAAGGGAAGTGCTTATTCGTTCTTTATATTCATCCCATAATTGACTGTAAGCGAGTTCCCCTATTAATGTCAAGTGTTGTCTTTTGAATTACGACAGCGAGGTCTCTCTAACAGTGTAAACAAACAGTGAAATAAAACATGTTGAAGAGTGATTTACAAGTGCCGTCGATATTATCATTTCTATTTCTCTTAGGCCTTGGTTTTTATTCAGCTATTATGTAAAGCGATTGCATGGCTACTTGACAAAGATGAAACTGGGATCTATTCATTAGGCGCAAGCTCCGTCAAGTAGCCGTATCATTAGAACTCTTGTGGATTTTCTTCATTGTGTTTTATCTCTGGCATTGTTCTACAGAAAAGAAAGTTTTTAGAGGGGACACCTGTGTAAATATGAAGTTTGAACATTCACTTGACATAACTGCATTTAGTACTCAACTTTCTCACAAAAAAAATGAAAGTAAAATAACATTGAAAATTGAATTTTTTGCCTGTTTGTTAATTTGTTTATATTGTGAAAGCTGTAGCCTTGAATGAAATGGAAATGAGACGTATTATGTAATATGTAGGATAAATCTTTAAACACTGCAAAAAAAAAAAAACCATGCTATTAAAGAATATATTGATATCAATGATCATTAATAAGGAATGGGAATAATGAATTAACTTATATACCCAGTTTTACATTTAGCATTGTTTGGAAAATGAAGATATTTGTTGGATCAAAGACTTATTTCAACTAATTTCAAAACGTATGTTAGATAAAGCCCTCTTCCAAGGTGTCGTTAAAATCCGAGATCCCCATTGGTATGTAATAATGTAGGTCTGTAGATTTGACCCTATGAAAAAATATTTTGTTTAGGCGAACATACTAAAAAGGTTAGATACGTAGGTAGATTTTTTTTTAAATTATTAAAATACAGGATATACCACTAGCTATAGGCACTCTAATTTTAGGTTTGGTAAGGTAAGCTAGATTAAACAATTTTTTAGGCTGTTATTTAAATTAATTTTATTGATAATTTCCATTTATTTTCCAGGTCAGCAACTGTTACAAAGACAGATTCCTATGCCAAAGCCATTTTTTCCAATCTGCCCCAACAGACCATTCTTCAAAGAGGCCCTTCCAGAGGTCAAACCAGAGTTACAGAGGTCACCAAAGGGAAAATGTGTAGAGACTGATTACAGCCATAATGATGGGTATGCCATAGATTATAGCATGCACAAACGTGATGGCAGTCCAACCAGTGATGATAATGATCAGGAGAAAAACAAATCTGGACGTGAAACTCCAACAAAACAACATGATAGTGAGAAAGAAAATGAACAAATTTCACCCATTCAGAATAGTCCTACTAGTATCTTCCCTGGACAGAACAGACAAATTGCTCACAGCACACCCAAGAAGAATTCTGGAATCTTTGAAAATTTACTGATTAAGAAAATGAAAGAAAGTGGCGAAGAAATCCCCGACAGAATGTTCAACAGTGGAAACATATTTCCATTTCATAATAAACCAAGTGTGGATACCAAGCCCCAGATTACACCAGCACATGAAAACAAAGTAAAAGTTGAACAATTTCCAGAGAAACAGCCTACAGAACCAATGTCTCATTTCAATCCATTCTTTAACTATGGAAAGTTAATGCCACCAAATCCATTTATGGAAAAGTCAATGTACATGAGCCGAACAGAAGAATTCAATAAAATGATGGCTGGCAACATGGCAAAGCTACCTCCATCTGGGCCTCCTCTGTATTTTCCTACACCAACATTTCAAGGGATGTTTCCGATGCCTGGAATGTTTCCATTTCCTCCGTATCCTGGACTTCCATGGCAGATGTACCCTCAGTTCCATCCGGGACATCCCATGGCCAGTCAAGCACAGATGTCGCCACCATTCCGCCCAATGGGACAACAGACAGAACAGGTACTCAACTTGAGTAAGCCAAAGATTGATGGCAGGGGTCATAGGTCATTACCATATCCATTGCGTAAGAGAGATGGCAAGATGCATTATGAATGTAACGTATGTGCGAAAACATTTGGACAGTTGTCAAACCTTAAAGTACATTTGAGGACACATACTGGGGAAAGACCTTTTGTTTGCCAGACATGTGGTAAAGGATTCACACAGCTCGCTCATTTACAGAAGCACAACCTTGTTCATACAGGAGAGAAACCACATGAATGTCAAGTCTGCGGAAAAAGATTCAGCTCAACCTCAAACCTGAAAACTCACATGCGTCTTCATAGTGGCGAAAAGCCATTTCACTGTAAATTATGTCCAGCAAAATTCACACAGTTTGTGCATCTCAAGCTTCACAAGCGCCTGCACACTAACGAACGACCATATGAGTGTCCGCAATGCAACCGTAAATACATCAGTGCTAGCGGACTGAAAACTCACTGGAAAACAGGAAATTGTATTCCATCTGGAATAAACATTGACTATAATGCTCTTTTAGAGAACACACATCAAAATGTTCTTAGCCATGATAGATTAGAAAACTTAGATGATAGTACACTATCTCAGGAAGTTAGGGAACAAATTGAGCTGAGCATAATGAATAGCACCAACAACCGGAACAACTCCTTTGACAATCAAACAAATTCATTTGACAATCAAAGCAACTCGTACGACAATCCTGCAGACTCCTACAGTCACCAGAACTCATTTGAACGTGGCAGCCCAAAACATCTCCGTCTAAACAGCTGTAACAGTAGCGATCATCTCAGTGATGATGATGAGTCCAAAGATCACATGACCTTGCCGATGGAATCAGATCAGGACAGTAATGACAATTATACAAAACCGATTCATTATTTGAGTCCTTCACCCAGGATGACCTCTCCGCCCACTTCTTTGTCTCACAGTGTAGAAGCTATAACAGCATCATGACATTTCAATTTGAAGCGTTGTTAAAATTTGTTGTCGCATCTACTGGTAAAACTGTCAATACATAGATAAACAGTTGTAGTGATTTTACAAAATTTTACAGGGTATCAAAGTAGTACATTATTGTTAGTCTTTACTAAACAATTATTGGGTTTTTAAGGGGGTACCATACACCATCAATAAAATAAATTCCACTCGTTTAATTTTCTTTATATTTTGTTTAGACTTTTACTTTGATATAAGAAGGAAAACATGAAAATTTCAAGAAATTTGAACCACACATTTCACTGGAATTATTTCAATAGATATATAGTAATTTCATCATGAAAAATTTTGATCATTGAGATGCATTAATTTCAATATAAAATGGAACTTGTTTAAAACGTTTAGATGATTTTTTCAGAGTTATTTCCCCTAGGTGTATGGTACCCCCTTAAGTTTATAAATGCATTTAAACTCATTTTCATTGTCAGTCATTTTGCAAATGTTTGCCAAAGAAACAGACATCTAGTCATTATAAATAATAATTGGACATATAGAATTTTTACAGCAGTTAGTCTTAGTTGAGAAAAAAAAGAAATTTAATGGAATTAATTTACAAAATTCATTAAACTCAGTATTTGAATTAGGACAAGAACAGTAAATTATCTCAGAATATAGTTCAAAACTTGATAAATGTCTCAACTTTAACCAAAAATCATCAATGTACAATGGATATATTTTGGCTTAATTTTGTGTATCTTTTTCTTTGTTATTTATTTGTAAATATATTTTATATTGTTATTCTGTCTTTGCAATCAAAGGTAGTGCCATAAAATTTGTATTGGTGCCATGAAAATCAAAATTTTTGTTGTCTGTAACAGAGAAATATAATATATTGGTACATGTATTGCATTTAGACATGTGTTTTTTGACAAAAACTGTGAAGGAAAATGTGATAGATAAATAAGGTTCTGCATCATTATATTCTAAGTGTTTATCATCTTTTTTGTCATATAAAGGATGAAATAAAATTTGGTATGAAATTATTTTACAAATAGATTTGTGATAAAACTTTAAAACCTCTACTTGAGTTGGCGTGAAATGATAATTTAGTAGGCCTCAGTTTGACC
>JARWCS010000050.1:975079-987678 GCA_034783895.1 Geukensia demissa
TTTTTTGGAACCTTTGAATCTATGATTTTAGGAGCGAGCGAATCCGAAGAACTAGTAATTAATTTGGAGTGGCCTTAGTAAGATTTATTGCAAATGGATACTAAGGAATATCAGAAAATGTTGAATTATCTTGTGAATAAGTCATATCTTAGTGGTTGTTATGAATCTAAAACTTTGGGCTCCCAGGAGCCTGTATTCGCTACCCTTATATGCAGTTGCCAAGACAAATTTGACATTAAAACCATTCAAATAAACTTTGGTTCCAACAGAATAAGCCATTTTAGACATGAAAATTTTTAATGAAAATCACTAAGAGTTTTAAAAGAAACTAAGATTTGGTGTGTCAGCCATCTTTGTAGTTGGGGACCATCTTGTACAATTCTGAAGGTGACCCATCCAGTGTTCATTCCGCCGAAGTTTAGTTCCAACTTAACAAGTAGTACCAGATAAGATGTTTTTTTAAAGAATTTCCCGTAGAATTAAAAATTTAAAATATGTTCAGCTGCAGCGGCCATCTTGGTTGGCGGTTGGGGTCATCGGATATAACTCTGAAAGGGTCCCATATAAAATGACCATTTAACCAATATTTGGTACCAATCGAGCAAGTATAGTTCCAGCGGAGAATGAATTTTCCATAAGGTGATATGTTTAAATATGTTCGGCTGCAGCGACCATCTTGATTGTCGGTATCCGATACCGAATTCCGAAAGGGACCCACTAACCAGTAATGACTTTCACACCAAAGTATGGTTCCAATTTACCATGTAGTTCCACACGAGAAGATTTTCATAAAGGACTTCCCATAGGGTCCTATGTTGAAATTAGTTAGGTTGTAGTGACCATCTTGGTTGGTGATTGGGGTCATGGAAGACGGAAGACAGACTCACATAGTGACAATTAGACCAAAGTTTGGTTCCAATTGAGCAAGTAATTCCAGATGAGATGATTTTTTAATGAAATAACCATAGGGTCAATATGTTAAACTAAGTTCTGCTGTGTCGGACATCTTGGTTGGTAGTCTGAGTCATCGGATACTTTAAAAAGGATCACCTAAGGACCCTTTAACTAAAGTTTCAATGGACAACAAATGATAGAAAAAGCTCACATGGCCTTTTAGAGAATAAAAAAATATCAAGTAGATTTAAGGTCTCAGAGTCAGTTGGAAATTTAGTGAAAATCTTTAAAAGAGAGTAGTTGTTAAAGCTTTCACTTTATCTTAAGCATCAACTACTCTCTTTAAAAGTTTTAACTAAATCTGTCTTTTTTAAAGGTCAAAGCCTAGGGTAATTTTTTTTGGTTCAGAATGTTTTTATATGAGGTCAAGGTTTAAGGTCAAAACACTTAGCAACCACCCAAAAGTCCTTAGCCACCATACATTTTTATCTTTGAAGGCTATTAGTAGTAAGGAAAAGGCACTTTAAATACTGGATATGACATTTTTTCCAAAGCAACCAGTCAAATTCCTTAGCAACCGGTCCTGAAATGTTATGGTAATAAAAGATGGTAACGTATAATTGAAGAATTTCTATAACAGAGATCTACATTTGTTACATTGGGTATAAAACTATTTGACCAAGCATTGTGACCTAAAGTCAAAAATATTTTTGGTCCAAAATGAAGGTTGTTTGATAATATCCCAAAAAAGGTAGGGGATAGAAAAGAAACTTTAAATTGCCAAAACGTTCAGCTTTATATGCTCTCAGAAATAAGATCAAGGTCAAGGCCTCTAGTAACCACTTAAAATTCCTTAGCAACGATGTCGTTTGAACTTAGAATGATGACGTATGAGTATTTGGAAATGACATTTTTATATATCTGATTTAATATTGTAGACTGCTCATTAACAGTGAATATTGCAAATATTCCAGGGAAGACTTTACATTTGTTCTCTGAACAAATGTCCTTTCTTTTATGATTATTATTGTATAACAACGTTATATTCCACGCAGAATGTATCCAATTTTTACTCTTCATGTAGGAATCTTTTATTAGAATTTCAATTCTATTATTTTTACAAATGACAAATTTTGTTGATATAATATGCGAAGGCATATTAAACGCTAATCCATGTAATATGCCTGTAAAAGGCGGTCTTTGAAAAATCATGTGATAATTATTGGGCGGGGTTTTCTGACTTTGACTGACAAAGAAGTAGACATTCAGAGTAATAATAACAATAATATTGTGTATTCTGTGTAATATGTCAAAATATGTCCCAAGGTTAGAAGGCATAATGCAGTCCCCTCCAAGTCGTGCATTATTCCCTCAAACCTTGGGACATATTTTGGCATATTACACGGAAAACACAATATTATTGTATAAACATTAACGTGCAATATTTCACGATATTGTACATTGCTCTGAAAAACCGATGTCATTGATGTTGTATATGATGTTATCACATATTTAATGGTAATTAGTTCTTTTCTGCATGTCTAATATGAAAAACATTTCACTGCCATTATTATGTCTTCAGGGCTGATATGGATTTTACATTGCAAATCCATATCGGCCCTCGCGCTTTACGAGAGCATTATGACGTCACGTTTATTGTCGTTTACCGTTGTACAGCCAGACTATCAATAATATGATCAGTTTGAGCTGGGACTAAAATTGCGTTTTTTAATCCCAGGTTTGAGTTACTAAAGTGTATCTATTTCTTAAATGTGTGCATAACTGAATTATTTGTTTAGTTAGTTTCAATTCACAAAATGGTACTATTATTATTATTATTTACTAGTGCATCAGTACAAAAACACCTGCATAAACTTTTAAATGCATTTTCATTCATTTCTGTAAATAATGATATTTTCATATTTAATAGTTTCATTATTGTCATTAAAATACTTGACGTTTGCAAAGAAATAAAAATTTGCACAAATGTCCCTAAAAAATCGCAGGTAAACGAAGATAAGCTTTCGCTCAAACATTCATTTTTTAATAAAAAACAAATTCGCTCAATTGCCTTATGTGCTGTTCTTTTCCATTTTTATTCTTGGTTAATTCAGTTAATTTTCTTCTTGACAATATTTACAACAGATATGGCGAAAAAAGTTATCAACTGGTTGTTGGAATTTATTATGGATTCCAACTGTGCTCCTTGCGTATTATTCCATTACTGTTATGAATCCCAGACTGTCTACAAAGATCCTACCATTTATACAAATCTTGACCATATCTTTGCAGAAATTAACCCAGACTTCTCAAAATACATCACTCTTATTTATCCTCGAGAACTTGCTTGAATAAAGCTCATCAGGGCTAAAACTTAAATTTACAAGAGAGACGATTCCCGATTGTAAATTTTCCCTTCCTTGACAGGGACATCCCCCTGGCTCCTTCAAATAGTATATATTTCTCAAATTGATCGTTTTGCCCATGTATGTAACGACGTTTTAGATTTTAATGAACGTAATCTTTGTATTACCAGCAAATTATTAAGTAAAGAGTTTGGTTATCATAAATTAGTTAAAACATTAACTTAATTCTTTATAATTTTAAAGTTTGGCTGCACCGACAGAAAGTTAATATAAAATGCCCAAGCTTTGACGGGAATGTTGCAAATAAAGCTCGTTAAAGCCTGTCACATTATGTGCATGTTCATGACGTGTTACATTGTATATCTATTTGGCCGACAGTTGTAAAATTTGAATTAATTATTTTATTTGGGGACATTTTAAAGATTGCAATAGGATGTGTATATAATATGTCCATTGTTAAAACACTTTTGGAAACCTATTGTTTTGGGTGGTTGTCCCATGGACACTCATGCCGCATATTATAAATTATATAATTTTATTCATAAGGTTAAATTTATAACACGAATCGCGTATTATCTCTATCAACATTGACTCGTCTGTTAAACAATTTACATTAAAACTAATATTAGTCAATATTTCGTTACATTTTCGTACTACATATTGTCATACTTTTTATCCTTGGAATTTGGAATTACCCGTTTTCTTTATCTATTAATGATTTTTTATACTAAAACTTGATTGAGTGTCAAGATTATGGGAACAGGATATATTATCAATTATGTTTGGATTTTATACTAGCTGTCCGAAAGCTAAGTACTTTTTTATGGCCGGTACATCATACTCTCTCTTGTACTTGTAATTAGCTGCGTACTATGCGTCAATATTAAAAGTAAAATCTGATAAAGGAGTAGGTACGTTAAGCCCCATATTTGGCCCAAATTTTAGATTTTGTGACACAATATTATGTTGTTGTGAAAATGCTGGTTAATAATCTTCTTTTAATAATTCATTACTTTTTCTTGTATACTTTCCGTCTTTTCGACAAAATGAAAGGGCATATTTGTCTATTTTGTCAAGAATTTAACATTTTCGGTAAAAATACTGAATTTTTGGAGGTGCTTTTTTTAAAATAGATATGATCGCACAAAAACATCACGAAGATATTGTAACCAAACATTTGTACTTGATAAATCTTTAATTGTGAAAAGTTTGGTTGTGATGTTTTTGTGCGATCTATATTAAAATCGACAAAATATTGCATCAAATTACTTACTTTCATAGTATTTTCACATTTAACGCATTTTCTATGTGTCATGTGACCATTGTAGAACTAATTAAACTAAAAATTCTGTTGGAATTTCTTTTATAGACATTATTCAATACAAAAAAATATAAAATAATAGATATTAGCCAATTTTCATTTTTAGCCAAATTCTTGGGCCAAAAATGGGCCTTAACGACCCTCGTACTTTGAAACAAACTAAAAGATAAAACGAAAACAAAAGGAACGAAGGCTTGCAATCCACGAACTCCTTTACAAAACAAGAGTGGGAACAAGTGCTCAAGACTGGTAAGCATCCCCTGTCTTGCGCGCAACATCCGTCGTGGATTCTTTAAACTCTAATATGGGTTAACGTCAATCTGAGAGGAGGTCAACCTATTTTTGTATTACCGGTAACAGGTCTATAACTTGTTGAGATACAGTGATACCAAATGGATTAACCGATTCGTGATGGCTACCATGGAATTTTAAGAGAGACGACTTTAACCTTGATTGGGTATATCCTTGTGGTAGTAATTTATGCGACAATAGCAATGCTCTTTTCAGAATATCCTGATATTTGAGACAATCGCGAGAGTATCGAATCAACTGCGAATCATTTACCCCGTAAAATGCTAAAATGATTTATGTACATTTTCAAGGAGTTACTTCTCTCTTTTATTTTAGGGTAAACCATTAACTGCCATGTGTTGGGGCCACAATGACAGGCGATTATTTGTGGCATCGGGATATAACCTATTTGTGGCCTGGGTTATAAAACAAGTTGCGCCTTTACAGTTCATGTGCCAAAGAATTATACAAAATTGTGTTCGTAGTGAGAAAAATTTAAATCTTATATCTCTACCTACCCGATTACAACATGGTGTGCAGTCATTATTTTCACCAACAATCAAGGTTAGTATCACCATCTATTATTGTTCACTTTATGTCTATTTCTTTAAAAACCGTTTGCATATTTCATCGCCAATCATCATTCTTGAAATCAACCACCCACCTCAAATTTAATTTGTAAAAGCATTTTCATTTTTAATCTATCACTGCAAATTATACATGATGCAAACAATGTTTGCAAAGTTAATTCTAAATCTATATTGTAATTTGTCATGTTTATGTCAGTATTGTGCAGTAAAAAATGTACACATGTTGTACGGGTTCTTCTTTAAAATTTGACTGTAAAATTAGTTTTGGAAAATGTATTCTTTCTTCAGATATAGTTTGAATGAACATGATTAACCACTTAAATTTTTTTTACCATTTTTATGTTGCTAGTCAATTTGACGGAGAAAATGAATTGTTTTCTTTTCGTTATTTCTACTTGTCTTGTTACCGCCTCGGTGGTCTCATGGTTAGCGTGCTCGCCTCATAGTGGGTTCTATCCACGGCCGTGTCAAACCAAATACATTAAAATTTGCTGCTTCTCACCTCAGCCCGCAGCATTTAGGAGTAAGAGCAAAAGACTGGCCAACTCAGAATCAGAATAATGTCTTTTGGTAAAGTGGCATGTCTTCCTGTGTTATGTTGGTTTCGTGAGCAAGCAAGTAAAAAATCTAGCTCAGCGTGTCTTTCTAGTACAAATCAGGGTTCATAATTATCTTTCATAAAACGCTTTCGTCCTCAACACGAACGAAATATTTGCCGCTACACTTTAAGCAACATTCAATCATTCAATCTACTTACCATCTTCATTCTGTAATATTTTATCAGATATCATTTATTAAAAACTGTCGTTAAAATAACCAAGTTGTTTTTTACATTCGCTCTATTTTAAATATTGTCAAATGTTTAAAGACTATATGTTCGATTATTTTTCAGACCAAGTCACGAAAAAAACCTCCCTCCTTTGCGTGTTCTTATCAGAGGCAACGGATTTTGGTGAAAAATAGCCCGCGTATTTTGATTATTTATGCAACGAATAAAAACTCTTTCAGAGATAAAACTTAAAAAGAACTTCTACTTAGATTCTTCGAAAATACGTTTACAGATCTGCTAAAGCATATTGAGTGTTTTGGAATGCGAATTATAAAACCTTCATTACTGGAAACATCTTCATGAATGCGAATTATAAAACTTTCATAACTGGAAATATCTTCATGATTGCGAATTATAAAACCTTCATTACTGGAAATATCTTCATGATGCACATACTGCTTGATCGATGTATTGTTCCGAAGGTCTTTAAAATCTTTCTTTTAAAGATAATATAACTTTGCTACAAATAACAAATGAAAAATAACAATTTCATTTTTTCAACCAATAGTATGCCTATCAAAGACACTTTAATAGTCTTACATCTTTATGATTATCTTCGCGATATTTTATTATATACATGCAACAAACTGTACTGTTTTGTAGTGTTTATATCCATCAATCTTGAATTTAACGTCCGGAACACGTAAATATATTTCTCGGGAAATAGATCTCCAATTATGTTTCTTTCTTTTTCGAAATCAAATTATCTCCGAAAATGGAAAGTCTGAATCTTTTGCAGATGGGACACAAATTGTATTGTTGATAAAAGAAAAATGCAATTATAATCAAGATCATACAGCTTAGATTATATTTCAGTTTTTATTGCGCTTGAGAAGTGTCTGTGAGGATAAGATAATATGAAAACTGATGACTTGGCTGCATCGTTTCATTTTAATGTTTAATGGCCCTGCTTTCATAACTTAGGTCCGTTCATCCCCTAAGGAGTAACTAATATGGTGAACAGTTTCCCTTATTAAATGCATAAGTTCATATCATCAGATATTCAAGTAGAATTATGCATGTGTAACTGTAATTGAAAATTTAAAGGTGTTAAAAACATCTTCGATGTTATGGGGGCCTGGGTGGACAATTGGTTAAGGTAATGGTTTTAAATTTACCTCTACAGATCACTGTATCCAATCACCAATATGGCATGAGTTCGTGGGTGAATTTGTACCAAACAAAAAGACTGCATTTGACTCGCATCGCACGGGTAAATGCTGCTCAGTGACATGCCATACGTCTGCGGTTCTCTACGGGCACTTCGGCTTCCTCTACCAGTAAAACGGACCGTCAGAGTATGACTGAAATATTGTTATAAGATGCGCATAACCCCAAGCAAGCAAACAAAATCTCGATATATTGCCCGTCAAAACATCTTTTGCTTCAAAATGCTGAGGACCATTGCATTATGTTCTATTCATGATGAAACGATCATCCTTTTAGTTGTTAAGACATCTGAATCTATTGTCGCTCGAAAAAAAATGAAAGCAGCATAGTCTGGAGTGTTGAAAAAAAATTTACCAATGTAATCCAACAGGAATATACAATTCCTCAGAACATCAGATTGAAATACAGTTGAAATAGGTATACATTTCTTTCTTTCGTCGCTACAACGTTATGTAATTGAAACTTATGGAATTCAATTATATAATACATAAAAGAAATATAAATGATTATTTTATTTTAATCGTTAACTATTCAATCATTCAGATGTTTTACCTGACATTTAACATTAATTTACGCTTTTTTATATCGAGATGATTTAGAGCTTGTCACAAGAATTGGGATTCCATCGAAGAACTCAAGACTTTGAATCTTCATCAGCTGGTTAATGAGATTTGGCACTTCTTTTTGACATAGATGCCGTACCTGATGGACAATGCGGTGGATGTCTTTAAAGGGACATGAACTGCTCAAAATTCCGTACCACCTGAGTTCTCCACTGGTTTATTTGGTGGGGTAGACATTGTTCACAGTCTTGTGTTTTAAGTTTTATATGTTTATATGTCATGTTCTGTCTTGTTCGTGTTCTCGAGATTGCCGTGTCTGTCGATACCCCCTTTTGTCTGGCCCTTTAGTTTTCTTTCAAATACTCATTTCTTATATTCCTAATCTGTAGATAAAAATGAAAAATAATTTGATATCATTAGGCCACTTTAGATTTTTTTTTAAATCGTTTAGCATAATGTCTATCAATGTAATATTCCTTGTACTTTCTTTTAAGAATGATATTTTTTTCTCGTTTTTTATTTAATAAATGGTCCAATTACCTCGTAAATGGATAATTCAATCACCAAAATCAAATAAAGTTCTAATACTTTACTTAAATTGATTTATTAGGTAATTAAAGAATCGCTATTTAACATGCGTTGTAGAAAAACACTATAAATAACAAGTAATGAAATTACTTGCTGGGGGAAATTGAGTTTTATTTTCAACATTGTACAGATTGATATCGTATAAACAACAGTTTGTTTCTGCAGTAACAAACACTGGACAGTCGAACATGTATGAATGTTAAAAGATATACGGTTAATGTCAGAGTGACTGCACTCCAACAACGAAAAAATATAAAGAATTTACAGATCTAGAGGTCTCCACAGGTGGAATACCACTCCTTGTAAAAAGCTCTAGATTGACCTTAATAAAAAAATCGCGTATACGTATAATAGTACTGCTTTTAACTGAATATTATCAAAAATGTATATGTAATAAAACATTAAACACAAAGGCAAACCTTTGATCATAATTCCTTTCTTAGGACAGGCACATGAGCCATGTGGTGGGGTTGAACAAGTTTAGTGGGTACTCACTATGCACTCTAAAACATATATTGGATAAGAAACTGTTATTTTTTACTATCGGAAACAAAAGCCCGTTGTGAAGTCATCTCTCCTGAATCCTTTGCTTAAAATTCAAATTTCATAAAATTGTCTTGAACGGAATTAATAATCTTTTAATTTTAGCAGGGCAATAATGGTACAAGGTTTTCTATCTGATGCGGTTTAAAGAATACAGCTGTATATTTCATTTTAATGGCCAAGTATCATATCTCCGTTTTCCGTATATACGTGTGTGAACTGTATATCGCAGGTTATCAACTCATTCATTATTTCATTTCAAAATAAATAAAAAGCGATCCTCTGAGGAGTTTATTATTATTTTGAAATTAAATAAGGAAAGTGATATACACCCACGAATTTTTTGAAACCGTTTTTTTATTAATTTTATTTTCAATGGCTTATTTTTGTTGAAATGAGCGCGGAGTAAACTAAACTTGAGGAAAAATGAGATAAATTTAAATTTAAAGATAAATGAGTATTTTCTTCGTTAGAATATAAATGATGTGGCTTCTGATCATACAGTCAAACTTGCCTTAATGATCCTCAATGTTAAACAGCCACTTAATTTTAAAGCTACTTTTTCAATTTTATGATAAATGGACTTTATTTAAGAGGTCACAGGTTTTAAATGTCACATTTTCTTCTTACCAGCGGTGACCTTTAAATACAAGTTCGACCGTATATTATTGCCTGATAAAAGGGAAATAATCACAGTAATTTTTCAAAATATTTTAAGATATCTCGAATAAATGTTGCAATGTTAAGAAAATAAAATAAGGTCTTGGACAATTTGCAATGTAAAATAATATTAATAATGAATGATATAATAATCAATTATTAATAAAAATAAAAACGAATCATATTTACATGTACAACTGCACTGGCTATTACCTAAACTTTCTCAAATTAATATATAAGAACGTTTAAAAATTTCAGAGTTACATTCCAGACCCATTCAAGTTGAGAGAGTTTATAAGTACCCCACCACCTGGAATGGAGAGATTATACTGCACAATGGTCCGACAAGGGGAAGAGAGTTCCGGTGGCCATTATATTCTATATTTAGAATATCTAGGAGGACTCATCCCATTGCTGAAAGGAAAAAGAGCCAGTAAATTGCGTCCAGATTTTGTGGTTTACGATCCTAAAATTAAACCAACTTTTGTTGGAAACGGTTAGTTGAATTTAATGTGATTTCAACCGTCTTTTCGGATTTTTGAATTGCTTAGTACTCAAAATAGTGATTTTAAAAAATCTGATGAATTCATTTCATCAGTATGTTGATTTTTACTATTTAAGTAGAATGATTTCCAATAGCCAATGGAAAATCCTAAAATAATATCGTCATATGGAGAAACTATCTACATATATACTCCTTAACAAATGATTGCTTAAAAAAACCAATTGACTTTATGTGGCCTTTCTCTGTGTATGTTAGACATCTTGAAATTATGGCATGTATAATTAACTGTCGTTGTACTTTCACATGATTTAATACATGTTCCAAAGTTCTACGCACTAAAATTATGCTAGTTTCTAGATTTGTGGTGTTCAAAATATTTATATTAAGGTAGATCATTACTAAAACCTCCCGCAGATAGACTTTGTTCATTCTATGCCGAAATGTTGTCTGTATAATGATAATAGTTGCATTTCAAAAATAAAAAGAAATATATATGTCAGCATCCTTGTCATCAAGTTTCAGTCTATTTTACAAAGCTTATTTAGGGATAATACACGAATCTGCAAATAGAAAGAAAACCAACAGATAGTATTTTTTAAATAGAAATTTTAAAGATAACTTTTATAATATGCTTTCAGAAAATAAAATAGAATTTGAGGGTCACCGTTCTAGTTTACGCGGTACTAAACATAAAGTTCAAAATCGTACTACATTCTTTGTAATTAAAATTTGAAAGAGTTATCTCCTCTTTTGAGGGTCTTCAATTTCTATTTGAAAGAAAAACTGGAATAAATTAAATATGTCTGTGATTACAACAAAAACAAAAAGGTAATTTGGATAGATAAAGTTAATATCTTAATTTAAAGAGAAAAAATACTAAGGTATGACAATTTTTTCTCTCTAATGTTTGCAAACTGAAGAAAGAAATTTTTCCAGAATTTACTATTCTATACACATGCACAGCGTGAATGTGCAGTGAAACAGTATTGATCTACCGTAACGCACATACGATTTATATTTTGCAGCTATATGATGTGTAATATTGTTTTCACAGGAACAACATATTGTGAATATGACGTTGAATCTTCGACAGATTCAGACGATGAATTGTCATCTGAAGGCTGTGGCTCCCCACGTATGCAAAGACGTAAACGACCAAAACAGTTCAGGCCTGAGAAAGTCGAACGATCTATAACCTTCCGTACTCTCCATGACCTTCTCTTCGATGACAATCTTCCCGAAGTATGTAGTCTTGTGTCTTATACTACATTTATTACTATAGTTAGTAACACAGAGCAATAGTAAAGGCATTTGCGTCGAAGAAAGCCACGTGAAATAAGATGACCCCGGTGTACTAAATTGAACTTTTATTATGACATCCCAAAAGATTTACGAAGTTTAAAACCACTATAAATATAAACTGAATTTTTAAATTTTTAAAGGTTATTTTGTTCTTAAGCAAAATTAAGAAATCATTAACAAATTTAAATGTGGTATGATTGTATACGAGAGAACCAATTTGAAATTTTAACCTACAATACACATCCACAGTTTATTTTTAGGCCCTTCACAATAGCAAAAGTTTTTACTTGCACGGTAATAAAACAATTGGTCATTCGAACACAATTAGCAAATTAAGTTTAAACTGTAAATTTAGTACCAGTAAAATAATAAACCGACATATGCGAAAGTATCCTAGCTTTCGGCATACTTATTAAGTATTTAACGGGTTAAACATGTTTGTGTGCGGCAATACGGCACAAAAATAAGCTTAAATGCTAATTGTATTGGATTTAACATCAGAAGTCAACACAGGACTTACAATATACGTACAAAAACAAATAAAACCAGCGATAACAAGACCTAGTAAAATACTTGTTAATTCTGACAATTGATTCAAAATCCAATCACAATTGAAAATTACCTGGTTTTCCTCAAATGTTTAATGCTATCTTTATCACAGTGCGAATATTTTAAATCAATACAATCTTTTATGAGATTAGAAAAAATAGTGTTTATGAACAACAAAAAACATATTGTTGAAATTTCGAACAACGTTTAAAAATCTAAATTAAAAAGTTTATATCATCAGTTAATTGTAAAGACAGCATCCTGTCCTAGTTTCTGATAAGTAATTATTCTGTATTTCCCGTAGTTGGAGCTGGGTCTCTCCGACATTTACCCAATATCTTCTTATTTTCATATTTAAGGAGGTAGACTCATGTTAAGGGACATAACTCTTATAAATCTTAAGTACGTTTGTGTTAACCATTTTTATA
>JARWCS010000050.1:1027106-1040142 GCA_034783895.1 Geukensia demissa
CCCAATGTAAACATCCATTTTGAAAACTTCCCACGGTTCATATGGAAAACAGGCTTTCCTTATAGATCCTTATAGAACTACCTAGGAAAAGATAATATGTAAATTATGATGATGTATTGAAGGGTATGTTTCAAAGTAAATTCGTCAAATTGATGTTTCTCTTGTGGTTTTAATCTAATAAAGAATCAGGCATTTTTGTCTGTTTTAATGCTAGCAATTTAAGTTAATAATAAAAAATCATAATTGGACTAAGTAGAATATCTACATAACGAATTACAATTGTTACAGTCCACAGAACATAAAATACTCTAAACAACAGAGGCAAAACGACTAGAAGCTTGGATTTTACGAAGTTCTTTTGAAAGCAAAAATAAAGTATGATGGTCAGAGGGACGGGCACCTAAATGTCATTAACATATAAAATTCTATAAACCAGTGTTGATGCAGCGGTGAGTTGGATGGTAGTTTTGGTGGGAGTTGAAAAATTCAAAGGTATATAACATTCAAAGACGAAGATAAAAAGATATATATAAAAATAAAGTTTGAACTACTTGTTTTTAAAAAGTTTTAGTAGGTAAGTGGTGATTGGGTCCAGTGCAAAAGGGTCAAAATTAAGTATAACGGCAGGGTAATGAAACCAATCTGAACCCCCCAGAGACATCCTAGTCTTTATCTCGAGTTGGCACTGATAAAAATTTCTAAAAATTTGATATGATCTCATATTATGAGTATTCTTTAACTATTAGAAATCTTTTTTAATTTGGGCATGTGTGATTTGTTTTTAATTCAGGTTTATTTTTAAAAAGAAACCACTGTAATTTAATTGTGCTCTCGTGTCATATACAAAAATTAATTTGCAAATGACTTCTTGCCATTGCAGAATTAAAATTTACTCATTTGTATCGTAAACATTTTCATAACTTTTGACAATGCGATATTTATGAGTAATTTTTAATATTGAATATAGTCATTTGCAAATTAACATTATACTGATATTTATTTATTAATAGCAAATTTCACCCATATGGGTCAAGCTATACACATGAAGTACAAACAATACAAAATATAAACCAATTACAATATTGCATGTTACGATTATCAGATCTGAGAACGTGTAACCGACGTGGACCTCATTTTCGCAATTCTAATGATTGCTTTATAAAGTCACAAACATTAGGCAACAGTTCAAATTGAGGATTAAGTACAAGTTTTAATTTATCAAATGGTAAAATATATTCTGAAAAGTTTGGGTTATTTTGTTTTATCTTAGACAAAAAGTTATCTCTGATCGAGCCGTTGATTTTACAATTAAAGAAAAAATGATACTCATCATCAATTACTGAACATTGTGTACACAGCCTTTGTTCTCTTGGTATGTTTTGATATCTACCCATTTCAATTTTTAGTATATGGTCACTGAGTCGGAATTTGCTCATCATTTGTCTGTTAATAAAACTGTTATCCTTCTGTAAATATTCTTCTAATTTAATTTCCGTTTTTAATTTACTATATAAAAATAATTTAGAGCTATCTGTTAGGTTTGAAAGCTTTTCTAATGTTTTTGATTCATATTTTTTGGTTATATCATGTTTCAATTTAGTTTTTAAACTATGTTTTATCTTCTTAAAAGATTTATCTTCTTGAATATGAGAGATATCAATATCTAGTTCATCAGCAATATTCTTAATAAATGTGTACCAAGAATACTTCCCACGACTATGGAGATTTTTATTAATAATCAAGGCCTCCTTTACAAAGGGGTTAATATCATTTAGAGCAATTCTAAAATAATACATAAGTGTTTGGGTTTTGATAAATGAGCTTAGAGGAAGTCTACCAAGTTCAGATTTTGATGCTATATTACTTGCAGTCTTCTTTACACCGAGAACTGATTTACAAAAATTGTTATGTAGTTTTTCAAAGTTAAATTTATCTTCTAAAGACAAAGTGTCACAATGTGTACCATTTTTACTTGCTCTATTAAAAGATCTGTAAACTGTCAAATAACTATCCATAAACCATATTTCACTGTTATAGAGTAAAACAGGTCTTATAAGTGTATCAAACAATTTACATGACAAATTTACTGGTAAAGAATTAAAATTTTTGAATCTAGTTTTAAGAGCAAATAATACTTTCATAGCCTTTTTACCCAACTCAGCAACAGCTTTTTTAAATGTCCCTTTAGAGTCAATTATATTTCCTAGAAAATTATATTCTTTAGTTTGAACTAGGGGGATTTTTTTGTAATAGAGTTGTGTATTAGATGCAAGATTTTCTGTTTTTTGAAATACCAGAACTTTAGTTTTCTTTATGTTGACAGTTAATTGCCATTTATGACAGTACTCTTCAAGTTTATTTAAAGCTTTCTGGAGACCTTGTTGAGATTTTGACAGCAAAACTAAATCATCTGCAAAACTAAGACTAGAAAGACTTGAAGTGTCTAAATCAAGTGGGTCACATGATTTGTCAAAAATATCATGCAAATCATTTATGAAACAGTTAAATAAAGTAGGGCTTAGACTATCCCCTTGTTTTACCCCTCTTTTTAACTTAAAGAAATCTGTATATTCATTATCTATCTTAACTGCAGATTGGCTATAACTATACATGTCACTTAAAATATTATAAAATTTACAGCCAATTTTGTTTTGTCTTAGTTTATACAATAACCCATTATGCCACAAGGAATCAAAGGCTCTTCTCAAGTCAACAAAACATGAGAAAATCTTTGTTTTATTAGTATATACATATTTCAATATCAATGTTTTAAGAATGAAAATACTATCTGATGTTCTATGATTTCCTCGAAAACCAAATTGTTGATTTGCAAATAAATTTTCATAATGGGCTATCAACCTTTGATTTAAGGCAGAGCTAAATAGTTTAGCTATACAATTTTGTATAGATATGCCTCTGTAATTATTTAGATCAGATTTATCCCCAGACTTAAATATAAGAATTGTGAAAGATTTTCTCCAACTGTTGGGGTACTTCCCAGAATCCAATATTAAATTAAAAAGTTTGGTTAATGATTTACAGGTCAAAATACTACTGTATTTAATTATCTCATTAGAAATACAGTCTGGGCCTGTACTTTTACCCAATTTTAATTTGTGTATACACTTATTAATTTCTGATACTTTAAAAGGTGAGTCTGTATTATCATTAACATCAGATAGTCTCTTGTATTCCTCTATTTTATCATTAATTTTACTCTCAAAATCTGAATCAAATTTTTGGGGTTCACCTTGAGTTTGAAAATGTTTTTCCAAATTCTCAAAATCTATTGGAATATCATTATCTTTATTGTATTCATTATTTCTTAAAGAATTTAAAGTTTGCCAATATGATTTTGGGTCAGTTTCCCTCCAATTAATCAATTTATCATATATAGATTTTTGATATAAATATTTTTTTCTTTTAATCATTTTTTTCAAATCTTTGCTGTATTTAAAAAAAGATGATTTAAGTTGTCTATTAAAGGGTTGCTGTTGCAATTTATGTCCTAATCCCAGCACAGTTTTCTTCAAATCCCTGACCTCAGAATCTACCCAAAGCTTCTTTTTCTTATGCTTCTTTTTTCTAAATTTAACAGTTTTACAAGCTCTCTTTGCAAAATTTTCAAATAATTTGGTTAGCTGTTCTGTAGCTTGATTGATACCATCATCATTTTTGTCAAAATGAGTATTTTCAAATGATAAAATTTGTTCCTGTGTTTCAGGTTCACCCAGAATATCAAGGAGTCTAGTTTTTGACAAACTTTCCCATCTATAGGTTTTTTCTAACTTATTCAACACTGTGCTGTGATTTTTATATAAATATGTTTTCTGGCATTCAATATGCACAACTATCTGAACATGATCTGATAAATAATTAGGATCTAACACCTGAAAAAAATTTACATTATTAATGAGGTCCACATCGGTTAAACAGTAATCTATGGTACTAGCGCCATTTGTCTTAAAACATGTCATGTTACCAAATAAATCTCCAACAAATCTACCATTGAGTATCCGGAGCTGGGAGGCAATGCAGAGATCAATTAGACCCTGTCCCTGTGTATTGAAGATTTTGTCAAAACTATTTCTTTTAATATTAAAATCTGCTGTATAATTATCTGGCAAGATCTGCATAAATGGATCATTCCCATCATTTTCATTCTCAATAAAGTCATACTTCTCAGCTATTCTTGCGTTTAAATCACCTATTATCATAATATTCCCCATGCCTGCTAAACCAGAAATTTCATTTTCAAGTTTTGAAAAGTCGTCATCATAGTGTGCTGAACTAATAGGAGGTACATAACAGGCACATATATATAGGTCTTTATTCCAATTGAAAAAAGTTTTGTCTAGTTTGAACCAGAGTCTATTATCTGACAAAGTAATATCTCGCATCTCTGTAATGCCTTTATGTATCATAGATTTATAAAATACTACAATTCCCCCGCTAAATCTTCTGGACCCCTTTTTCTTCTTCCTACATTTCTGGAAAAATTTATATTCTGAGAGGTTGTAAGTTTGATCGATACCTTTCCAAGATTCCAATATAATATTAATGTCATACTTGAGACATGAAAGAAAAAAATCATCTCTGCACTTGTCTCCCAGCCCCTGTATGTTCCAAGATGATATACTTAAGTTATGAACATTAGGATTCATATTTCTTTTATAATTAATGAAAATAATGATACAATTTACATGGCCACAATTTATGTCATAGATCTAAGAGAGATAACTCAAGTCTGTTATCTATGTATGGATTTTCAAGTCAATACAATGTATCATGAATATCATATATATGAAATTTAAATTTTATACTACGTGTAAACAACAATTATGATTTAAAATGATGTACATACGTATATAATGGCTTACCAATATTCGTTTTTTGTTTTTTGTTTTTAAACAGCCCAGATATAGTTAAAAACACCTAAACCTGTTTGGATAATTATATAACAAAAATTTCTGTTAAATTCTAAATTTTTGTTTTCAAATTATTTATTTATTTTAATTTATTTTACCAGGCATTTCTATTCAATTTTTTCTTTATTATTTAAGATATAAAATTTGGTAGCTTTTGAAATTGAAAGAAAAAAAAAATAAATAAAATAAATAAAAAGCTTTTTTTTTTTTTTTTTTTAAAAAAATGTGTGGTTGCACAGATCAGTGCAAATTTCAATACAATGTGTAAAGAGGGATAACTCATACCTGGATTGATTTTACTCAAGACTTTTATCCGTCAATAAAAAATATCATTAAAAAAAAACCCAAAACCATTTGTTTTTTCAATACAAAACTTTGAAAAGATAAAAATTATCAAGTAAAGTTTTACCCATACATGTACTTTGTATGTGATACCAATATATGTACATTCTACTTCAAATTCAATTGTAAGTTCATAACATTCATACAGAACCACTGTATATAATAAAACAACCTAAAGAAAAAAAAATATATATATATATAAGGTCATTAAATGTGACCATTTTTCAATAAAAAATCAAAAATGTATTCTACGGAAACAATATCATCATTGCATTTTATACCAAGTACAGTTTGTACGCTTACATTCCCATAATCCTAGATTCCTAGGGCTAACCTTAAAAGCTTAACATTAATATCATTACTGAAATCATTACCACTTTGAAAATTTGGTGTTCTATTATAGTTATACATATTATCATGATTATATTCATTATTATAGTGGTTCCCATTCTGAGATCTATCCGACATACGGTCATAACGGTTGTAATTATACGGCACACCAGTACGGTTTGATGTATTTGGTCGATTAGGGTTTGACTTAAAGTTTTTTCGTCTATCCATGTCACCACTTTTAACTCCTAGTACTGGATTAAGTATTTCTTTCAAGTTGCGAACATATCTTCCAATGCCACCTTCTCGGGTAAGATGAATTCCATCTGAAAAGTCTATTTGGCTCAAATTTTCATGCGTAATATACTGTACACCAAGATCAGCACACATTTCTTGTAATAGTTGATTGCATTGTACACGTTTAGATTCATAGTCACGTCTGTCTTGCTGATTTCTATAGAAGCGTGGCAAGATCTGGCTTAGAAATATGTTAACACTTGGATTTCGCTTCTGTGTTTCAATAATCAGTTTTTCTATATTCTGAACAACAGTTTTTGGTTCATCCTTATCAAGGTCGTTGGAGCCAACTTGGAAGAGAATATTGTCACTTTTTGGTTCCTTTTCTTCTATGTATCCCATTGCACCTTCAATCGTTTTATCTCGAAGTGTGGTAATATTAACCCGCTTGGACTTGTACATCAAATTTCTCTTAAGATCCTTAATAATAGATGTTCCAATAATATGTAGTTGAGTATTATTTCTAGAATTTCCATCATGACTAGAACTTTGTTGCGATTTTCTTTCTTGTTGATTGTCATAAATCTGATTAAAACCCATTTCCAAATGATTTTCTGTGTCCTCATCTGTTTTCTGCTCATGGGTGACATCTCTTTTTTCAACCATACTTTCACATAATTTTTCCACATTTCGAAGTCGCTCATTTGTGGCATCGTTTGACAGATCATTTCTGGCTGAAAATGCTGTAAATTGTTTATCAAATTTTACCCCAAACTGAGTTAAGGTTTTTTCTATATTATCTAGTCTTGTGTTCATGTTTAACAATTCACCTGTGACCTTCGTTTGATTATCTACTGGTTTTTGTGCCATCAAGGTTGAAATCACACTGTTTAGACTGTCAATTTTCTTATTACATTCTGTCTGAAAGTCTATGAATTTATTTTCCAATGAATGAAATGCCATTAGTAATTTTTCACTGTAATCTGATTGGCATGTTTTCTCACTGTGAGCTGGTGGCCTACCACCTTGAATTGGAATGTTCTCATTCGTAACATCAGCCATTAATAGACTATCGTCAGTCAAGGAATCGTCAATAACCTTCGTAAAAGTCTGACTGTTATCGAGTGTAGCCTCACTGTCTATAGGAATCTGAACTTCTTTCATTTTATGAATGTTTTTATCAATAGTTTGCACTGGGTTATTTCCCTTGAGACAAGTGTCTACACACTTTTTTATCCGCTCAAATTCTCGGGTTACCCATTGTTGACAAGCATTTCCTTGTACTAGGCACTTTTTAGTAGAGTAGTATAAGGTTATGGTGATTAGTTTTGAGGATTTATTGGATATTTGTACAACGGACCTTTGGAGCTGGGCATTTGGACTTTTGTCTTCAAAAGCGTACTCCTCATCGTGTAAATGTAAAACTTTGGATGCTTTATCATAGTCTGTCCATACAACATTGATGGTTTGATGTTTACCGAGTTCCAGATAGTACCTGAGGAGCAACACGCGTCTCCAGTACCACAACGACTTTTTATCCACATCGAACGTGATTTGCTTTTCATCGTTCGTGGGTTGAATTTGGGGGTCAGCGTTTGACATCGTTACACAAGTCACTTCAAATCAAATAAATTTAAACTATTGCGTAGTTTTTATGATGAGATTGTGGCCATTTGTATCACCATTTCAAATTATTTTGCTGCAAATTTTTCACTGGCGGTCGCCATTACAAGGGAGATAATCGATCGTGATTTTACAATATTAACATGAATACTGAGGGTTTACTGGAACTGTGATTCAGTTATCATCTGATTCAGTCTTCAGAGTCAGAAAATAATTGGATCATTGATCAAAAGAAAATATCTATGGTATAGGATGGGCAATGAGCCCTCAGTTTGAATGTTCATATAGTAAAATTTCAATCAAACTTTTTATTTTTTCCAATCTTCCTTCAATTTGATATTTACTGAGAGACTTCCTTGAAATTTCAAAGACAATTTATCCAGTTGTTTCAGAGTAGCAAATAAATAATGACACAACATCATTTTAACCCAACATTCAAACTTGCTAACTGGAAACAAATGACCCAATTATATTTAAGAATGAAAAAAACTGATATCAACTTGTATTCAAAAACAAAAACATTTTGAAACCATTATGATTGTCAAATGGTTTGTAATAATATTTCTGAAAAGTTTGGTCCTTAGACCAAGTTGCCATATTCAACGTAATGTGAAAGGGACACCCCATGTATGTACAGAACTAGTATTGATATTATGCAGGTTTGACCAACAAGGAAGCGAAGCATTTTATCACCTGTTAAAAACCTAATTTCATTCCAGTGACCAGCCTTGACAACATTCATGTTTTTGCTTTTCGTATTAATAACTACGTTAACGCGAACAACGGGCCAGATCATTCAGCAGTCGGAACATGTTTGACCGTTCTGATGTAAGTCAGAAATAGCTCAGAGTGTTCCGGTTTTTCATGACTTCATAAAGGCAGAATCCAAGGACGCCCATGATAATATTAGTAAAGAATTAAAGCAATGTAGCAAATGTGAAGAATCTTTGGTGTAACTGCACCTTTCTAATGTACAAGAATTCCTAGCTATAAATCATGTTTCATTGTCATTCTGAGAGTACCATTATTCGTCATAAGTTGTTTTTGGTTTGAGACTGCGGATAACAAATCCAATCTCATGGTATAATCTGGCATGACTTACGTGACTACCATTTTCAGTTAAAATAGAAATTGCCTTTTAAAACTTATTCATTTTAATGTTCAAATATTGAAGCAACAACAGTTAAATAATTTAAACGAATTTCTCACTATGCTAACATGAGAATGGTTTTTAAGGCTTTAAAAATATAACGATTTTTGGCAAATTTATCAAAATGTGTTGATAATGTATGCTTTTAGGCTGTTTTGAGGTTTGAAAACTATAAACTACAAGCTTAATATTTTCTCTTTTAATGATTATTTTGTCTTCTAAAGGAGCACAGCAGTGTATTACAATTATGTTGGTAGAGACGTGTGCTCTATCTAATTCTAAGCAGAATATAACCCACAATTTTTGTAGAATTATAATAATTATGTAGATTTTAAATTAAATTTTACATTGAGACAGTTTACTTCAAAGCAAATTAAAGTGCTTGACACATTATATGATCACAAATCAGTAAAGTTTCATATGAAGCTGGATGAGAAATCTCCTATAATTTAAATCACAAAAAGGTAATATTCATTAGTTGTTTATTCTAACCATTCTCTTGTGGCCTTTTGTGTAATCCAATTTCTGTTTTCACAGTTCAAAGGCGTTATGGCTGAGAAGCATGCATTCAGTGGATAGCTTCAGCTCGGTACAATTGTATTCCCCACTGTAGGTTGTCTTTTTAAAGCTTTCCTTATTCCTGAAATGACGTTCGGGACCACTAAATTAGAGCAGTTTTCTGATGTCAAATACTTCTCACATTTTTTATCGTTTTTTCGTGGAAATTGTCATTAATAATCTTAGCCATGTCATCTTTAAACTTTGCACTATATACTTCGAGTGTGCATAAATGGACAGAAATCCTGAAGATTGTCATCTTAAGTTTCAAACTCCTTTGCAACGCTGCCGATGTTTGAAGTTACATTGTCCACATTTCCAAGTGTTTCATTGGATACGGTTTTTGATTCTTCATCACAATCAATACTTGTTTGATCCCATCAGTCTTACTACAAAATAACTGCAATACGGTAGCTCTCTCCCCGCGCCTCCAAGTACATTCCCTCTTTTCAAATATTTGGTCCCTAGCGTATCAAATGAAGGTTAATCCAGAAAAGCACTTCGATCCCAGTGAAATTTTCAATCGTTTTTCTATTTTGTCTACAATCTGTTTGATGAAAGAAAGAAATGCGAGGCACTATTTTTAAGAAGTTTTAAGAAGCTAATGAACTAAAGGCAACAGCTTACCAAGTAATTATACAGTCCCAGTAACTGTTTAAGATCACTCGGACTCGACGGCCATTGTTCTGCAAAACAAGGGGGTGAATGCAAATAAAATTTTTAAAAAATGGGTAACAAGTTAAGGAAAGCTGTAATTTAGAAACTGGTATAATCCGACAACCAAAGTATATCGTAATCTAAAACGGCACTATAATTTTTCCCGAATACCGAATAAAAAAATCGCCCCATGATCACTAGACATAACTCACGGTAGTTTCTCAATGTAGTTTTTTTCCTTATCTTCCTAACAGTCACTCATTTGGTTTCCAGTGCAGCAAACTATTTAAATGTGTTTGTTTAATCTGTTACCTTTTGTGTCAATTTCAGAATTTATAAACATATTGCCATTTTTGCCTGGTCTCATTACAGCGAAAACTAACATTGATTTTAAACCGGTCATGGCCAAGTTGTATTGTGTGTACTCTTTGACAACGTTTAGCTTTGGATAATTTCTTCGTTGATTGTTTTCGCTAACGTATGAATGATTTGAAATATTCGTTATGAATATTTAAATAAAAATCGCGCATAAACATTCACAAATATATATTTTATCATACAATCATGGGTTTGATAAACAGTCTAATAAAGTACTAAAATAAAAGCTAAGCATATTTTTACAAACAGCGTATCGTAATGTGAGGTGACTTTTGACCACTCGTGTCCATGACCTCTGACATTTTGTTGTGAAGATGTCACATTGAAAGAAATTAGTAGTAGACCTATAGGCAAAGTACATGTAAAAATGTGCAGGTTTTTGGAAAAGTTTTAAAATTTTACTAAACATTCATAAGTTTCTACGTGTAATAGAGATAGGTCTACATTGGCATGGAAGTTAGTTTGCAAGACTGTTCGATGAAGCTGCCATTTTACCATTTTTTTAAACCTTCTTGAAAGCACTTAGTCTTTAACAAGATCTTCCCTGATCCTTCCGCAAAACTATTCACTATTCTAAACCCAAGCAAATATTTTAAGATTCGGTTAAGCTTTGTTTTGTTAAAAAGTTGGCGGACGAAGTAAGGAAAGGGACACAACTTATTTGATTATAAACCACTCTGATTCTAATAAATAGTACTTTGAAGACGATAATTGCAGAATGCTTGATTTCTTGATTGACAACATTTTTGTAAAGTTTTTCGGACGTCTGTTTTAAAAGACTTTCGGCATTCAAATGGAAACCAATTATGTATCCCTTCTCATCGACTCATTCCTTTATTCGTATGAAGATAACTTGGTACAGATCCTTCTGCAGGGAAAAGAGAAAACTCTTTTGGTTTCTCTTTCCATTTTATACATGTTATAAATGATGTTCTATAATTAAATAATTTAAATTTGGTGACCGCATCTACCCAGTCGAACTTGAATCTAGAATAATACAGACAGAGAAATGTGTTTCATACATACACTTACCTTTATAAATTGTAGTAAGAACGGGTTAAGAAAAATCTTAACGATAAGAAATATGACTTTGGTTCTACGTTGTAACCTTTCAGTTCATATGTAGCAACAAGGCACTGTCTGTCCATCAGATATTCCTCAAATAGGGTATTGCCAGGATTTTGTTCATGCAGAAATGATTGGAAACATTTAAATGCTAGTTTTTTAAAGATTTGTTTATATATGCACTGTATTGCTTAATACTGTTGTTCGGGACATGAAACAGATGCCCTGATTCGGCAGCCATATTTGTATGTAGCTTTTCTATGAAAGAGAAATAACTCTGGCATGATTGATGCTTCCAAATGTGTGTGAAAAACCATGTGTGTGGAATATGGTTTTCATTCTGTTTAAGCACGTATTCCAAATAACCAATAAAAACAGCCTTTTATAGAAAGTATATGAGGTTTAATAATATGCCATACAAAATATTTTTAATAAACCGATCGATTTATCCGCCACATGTTGAACACCTGCTTGGTTTAGCGGGATGTATTAAAACAAAGGGAGTGTCAGAGAAGCACAGATATCCTGCACTCACTTATTCATTAAAAGTTAGTAACTGGCTGTAAAGGACGTATTTATTCACAACTTGTCCGCATTAGAACGCTTAAACTTCCAATGTTTTAAGAGAATGCCACGTTCAAAGCGAGTAACAGTAACGTTACATTTATTCAAAACAAGCGCTCTACAAAGATAAACGAGTATAGCGATCAAGTCATTTTAGGTCAAGATGCTAAATGTTACTACTTCCCCTTTCTTCGTTAAAAAGAATCAGTTTTTAAACAAGTTAATTATGTTAATGTCAGTAAAGGAACACTTGTGATTATAGATACGCTGAGCAGGATGTATAAATACTTCCCTTGGCAAAGGTTGTGCCGGGCAAGAACATGCACTAGGTATCTCCTTCCTGGAGGCAGTAGTCCTCCAAAAGGGGCATCCCTGGTTGTGGGCGATGCATAAATTAACATTCAATCCGGAGGGAGAAGTTAATGACACCACTTATTCAGAAAATGTCACGCTCTAGGCACGTTAAAGACCAGTTGTAATGGCTCGTTTTGAGTGGTCAGATGTTTGTCAGTTGCAAAGCTAAAATTTCCGACCCTATCCAAACCGTAATTTCCCCTTAATGGTCCCCTGTTTAAAGTCTACGTATAAGTTTATTATTTGTATTTTGTTCCCATCCTGAATATGACAGAAATATTGCCCGCTGAACGCTAAGCAGCAATCAATCGATTAATCTTTTTTCTATGATTTACATATTCTTCTGGTAATTGGAATGTCATTTAAGATAGCTAAAATAAAAAAGTCACTAAATACAAAATTACTAATTTTGAATAAATATGGACAATTTTATGTATGATATATGTACGTTTCAAGGAGTAACCTCTCATCAATAGCATCTGAATAGAAACATTGGAAGTTAAAGATCTAAATCCAAATGATTCGATTTTGATGAGAGTTTATTAGGTATAAAAATGCAACAAAAGTTACACCGAGCATTTTTCCTGAAGCATTTAGCAGAAGAAGCACTGAATTCCAAAAAATCAAAATGGGAATCCAAATCCGACGGCAGGGACAACTATTCACTGCAATACTTTTCGAAGCCTTCCCGTATCATGCGTATTTCAGTGCTTTACATTTTTAGCAAATGCTGCAAATGTCTGTAAAACGTTGTTTGATAAATTTCATGTCAGACAAGTCTGACAACTGGGCTGTTGGATACCCTCGGAGGGTTTATTCACGTTTCTCCAACATTTGATTAGAAGACTAA
>JARWCS010000050.1:1091562-1103160 GCA_034783895.1 Geukensia demissa
CAACAATGAAAGAAATGCGATGAAGTGGGTGGTTTCTACATAGGTTAAAATTAGTATAAATGTGACGTCAAAATGTAAACACTTATACAAGCGGCGGGTATATAATCTCTGAATTGGGACATCCTTGGTATAAGAATATGGGATTGGTTGAGGGTCGTCATTCATGTGTTCGACTGTAACTGGGGCAAGTATGTGCCGTAATCTAAACCCATCAATGGACTGGTAAGATCGTTCACACTTTCCCTTTAAAATCCTGTAAAAGTTTAACAAAAATTTTAATAATTATTTAATACTACACAGTGTGACAAAGTAGGTTAAAAATTCATCATAAAAATAAAAATTTTAAAAATCGTATCCACACCTTTACTGTTGATGATAAATTGCGTGGTAGTTGTAAATTTACCACTTCTGACACACATATTAGTAACAATATCGCTGAATTACATTGATGCGTAAAAGATGAAAGAAAACTGTGTGTGATCCCATCCTTAAAACATAGTGCAGAACTTTGACCTGACCTAGAAATACATTTCAGAAATGAGCACCAGCGACCGGCCTGGTCGAGCGTGACGATCTTTACGGTTCTACTACCACGGAAGAGTTTATAACAACGTGGTCTGTAGTGTGACCTCCGCGAGTAAACAGGGTCAATCACATTCTGTCACATGGATACTTTAGCTTTTTAGTGGCCTTTTCCGCATTTCCTCCTTGTGTGGTCAACGAGAACGTTGGCCAAGGTGTAAAAAACATTCCACCACGGAGACATGTAACTAGTGGGAGTGACCAGTGTTGCGACATTTCAGTGACATATAGTTGTGTGATTAATACACTTGTGATATGTGAATTATGTTTGTTTAATACTTAGACTATTTTAAAGCAATGGTCATTCTTTATACAATGCTTCGAAGTGTAGTGACTTTTTAGAACCAAGCAAATGAATCTTGGGAATCATGGCAGGAAATGGAGGTGAATGATTAATGTTAGTGGATGTCCATGCTACTCGATTTAATTTTCAAAATTTTTCAATTCTTAATATGATAAAAAAAAATTAGGCTTTTTAAAAAATTTATCTTATCATCAGTTTTTGTGCATTTTTGTTATTGTTTGTTTTTGTAGTTATTATTTATAATTAAATCAGTTTGTTTTTGTGTTTCCACCAGAAAGATGGACACTTCTAATTATAATAAATGTTTTCTACATCATTGATATATGTATAAAAGTATATTGTAGTTGATTCTAATTTTTAAATTTATTTTTTACATTTAAGTACGTTTTAATTCATATCCAAGGTTCATTCAGAATTAAAAGCCATGTGTTCTTGGGGAGGTTTAATTGAGAGCGTTGAGGTCACTTACCGGTCAATATACTGATTACAGCCGGCCATATTTATTTTTATTATTTTTGTCTTGCAGGAGGCGGACGTAGAAAGGGGCGCTGTAAATGGTTCAATGTAGCTAAGGGTTGGGGTTTTATAACCCCTGATGATGGCTCCCAGGATGTGTTTGTCCATCAGGTAAGATTGTATATGTTTATTATTTACAAATTGTTTACAGTGATGGCTTTGTTTTAATAAAGGTCATTGTCCACTTTGACCTTTTTATAGGCCAGACACGGCATTTACTTTACATTAAGTTATCTTTTTATATTGTTATTGCTATTAATGTTATCTTAATTTGTAGTTTTGTTTTAATTTCATATTTAAGTTTTTAACTAAACTATTATTTTTTCACTGCAGAAATCCTTAAAAAATGTAGATTTTTACTGCTCAGTTCAACACACATATTTGCCTATTACTGTCTTTTTGCAATAAATTAGAATGCAATTTTGACAATAATTTGATATAAATAAACCTCTTGAGATTTTTTGTGAAAAACTTTGTTTTTCAATATAGGGAACATAATTAACGTACTTGCAAGGTCTGATTTAAATGACAAATATTGTGAAATTCAAAAATCTTCAAAGCAAATACGGAAACAATTTACATCATTAGTTGTTTCTTGATCATTTTTAACTGTTTTTCATTTATTTTAATAGTATTTGCATGCGTAAGAAATTGAGAGCATTATAATCATGTTAATGTTATACAAATGTTACAAAATTTAGTATTGTTGATCTGTTTCAGAAATGACTCTTTTAAGTGTTTTAATCCTTTGATTTGTAACTTAAGTAAATTGAAATATAAACTGTTATGTCTTCTAATATTGAAGCCATTTTAGCAACAAACATTTTATCTGTATTTAAATACCTTAAATAATATTGTATTTCACTTGGTTCTGTTTTGTAACAAAGGTACCAGCTTTTCTTATGTGTACACATCGTAAGGTGTTCAGCTGATCTCCTTCACAAATAATAGAAAAACATTGAAGTTATATCAATGTTGTATCAATCGTTCTTATGTGTGCACACTTGTTAGATATTTAACCGATGCCATTCCCAAATTATAAAAAAAGTAACTAATGAGATTGAATTTCAGTCAGTGTCAGCCATTTTCATTATTTACTATCAAAACGAACAATATTTATAAATATATATCCGCACTTAATTTCCTCAAAACAATTACATTGTAATTGCTACTAAACTGTTTGTGTAATGATCAAATCATTTGATTATCTTGTTTAATAAATTGAATTTGAATTAAATAATATTAGATAATTTAATCAGGAAATATAAGTTTTAAAATATTTGAAAGGTTAACGAAACTGTTAAGGGATCTTCGAGTAATGCATGCGTGCAAATACTTTGATTAATTTTTAACTCAAGGAGTTTTTGTTTGCAATAAAGCCCAAACAATTAGACAATAGGGAACATGGATAAAAGCATACCAATGACTGAAAAAAGATCGCTTGTCCATCTTGCAATTATAACAGTAGCTGAGAAAGTTGGGCTATACATGTTGTATACTAATTATAATGTAATGTTATTTTTAATCAAAATTTATAAATTGAAATATAAAGAGAAAAAATGAAACGCTCAATGCATCTATAGTAAAAATTGATATCATACCAGAAACATGAACAGAAATCGTTGTACTAAACGTTTTCTCAAATGATGAAGAGATGGTTTTATATCCCGACAGCCTGATTTGGTATTTATGGATAAGATAGTAATATGAACAATTGAAATTGTAGGAGTTACATTATTACTTTTTTTTGTTAAAAAAATTCAAATTGTAAATGTTTGTAGATCCAAATCCTTTTGCATGAACAATATCAGGGTCATAATAGATCTGATTATTTCGAAATAAACGTGATAAACAATGAAATACTTTATATATTTGAAAAAGATTTTTTTTTAAATTCGTTGATTTGTATTCGTCTTTTAATTATTTTGACTTAAACATCTAAGGAAATAGGATGATCAGTAACAGACAGTGATTGACGCAGAGTAAATTTATATTTAGAACAGGGGATTGTTCTGCATCGCTGTGATCTATTTTTGTGAATATGTTGTTGTTGATGATGAATCCAATCAGGGTATTTTTATATTCCGAAGATGGAAGGGCTGTTTTTGTTTTTCTTCTTGTTATCAGTCTGGCCGTAAGAATATTCTAACTGATTTCGACCTTTGACATAAAAATAATCTGGATAACAAAATCTGCATCAATATACATTATCTGTCTTTGAAGCGGTCGTCTCCAATCGAAAAAGGTCTCTGTGGATTGAAAAATGCCTTTATGTGTCTTGATTAAGTTGTGTATCGATAGATGGCAGGTGTTCTTAGTTTTTTCCACTGCTTTTGAGTAATTTGGTAGTCCCCAATGTTTGACTTTTTAATGAGTTTTCTGAATGTTTTTTATCCCTACAATGGACATGTACATTTAAAGATACGATACAAACAGTATATATAGGTTTAATATATCATAGGAACAGGAGGTCAAGATATAAATTAAAAACATGCACAATGCATATTAAGGGAGGGGTGAAATAATGCAAGACACTGTAGTAAGATGAACAAACATACGTACCTTCATGATGTGGCAAATCTTGTATTGTGAATTATAGAAGTTTCGGAGCTAAGAGTGTCGATATTTCTTTGTTCAATTGTTTGTTTTGGGGTTTTTTTGTCATTTCTTTTGTTACATGTGTTAATTTAGCATTGTTGGTTGTTCTGTTTGATTAATGTAAGTTCTTACAAACTAACATGATTAGGAGTATTTATTATTTCCCAAAGTTACCAAATTCATTTGCCCTTCGAATAGTTTACTATACTGTTGAACAGGCTAAACAGTTGTGCATGTTTCTGCTCTAGAGACTTTTTATTGTCCTTAGAAGGCTTCTGCTGTACGACGGAAATGTTTTTATTATACCATAGTCGAAATTTACAAAAAAAAATAAAACAAACTTTTCAATTATTTACTATGTTTTCAAAGAACAAGGTATGAAAGGAAAACATAAAATAAAAATATTTCTTGTGCACAAATGATTCGTTTGGGAAGTGACAGACCAGTGCAGTACCATTAGGCTGTCTAAAAATTGTGGAACCACTGTCCAGAAGTATAGTAACAAGCATTTTTAGAGATCTTATTATTTGCTTTTCCCGGTAATATCGAATCATAGTTCAACGTACTTGTTTTTAATTCGTTCAATATACAATTTTAAATGTTATCAGATTGTTAAGGGGTTGTTGACCGTTATATTCAGCTTACATCCTGTGCGCACCCCCTGTAAAACATTTAAGGGTATGATTGTTACAACGATATGAAGCAAAATATTCATTGATTTCCAAAAATGTGACATAAAACCAATGACTGCACCCTTTTGGAAGCAATGATTTGTACTTTGGTAAACAATATCCAAATATATATTATTTATCAAAATATCGACATGATCATGATCATGATTAGATTTTTTATTTAAATGTACATGACGATTGATTTATATAGTTGAGGTGAATTAATGTTTCTGTGAGATAGCCATTCAAAAATATGTTCAAAGTCTTGCCTCAAAGATATGTCTTGCCATGCATGCATTTCAAATTGTTGGTTAGTCGTGGGATGCAATAATGCCCAGTTATCATGCTGTCATACCACATTTAATACTTCATGCGTTGATGGAGGTGTTACTCGTGCAATCAAACAGCTACTTTTTCGATGGGGGCTTATTTGGATCGTGGATATTAGTCAGTATTCAACCCCCCCCCATAGTTGTCCCACCAAATGTTTTCTAACAACGTGAATAGGCGGAAGTTGGTACAGTACTTAATGCACCAGTTTACATGGATTTTGGAATGTACATCTGATTGACATTTCCTTTCATTTGTAATAATGTTTCACGCGGTGCTGTGGAATTATTATTGCTTTAACATGTATATAGAAATAGCTACAGGTAGCCTCATTCATAACACAAATGAGTATATCATATGCGTAAAATCATAGTTATTATTGGCGTCAGATAGATTATTTATTAAATGTTTTGTACCGAAAAGTCATTTTATTTATTATTTTATATATATGGAACCCCACTGACATTGAACACTCAGCAAAAATTTGTCATGATGGAGTTACAGGACTTAAGGACAGTTTGGATTTCTAAAAATTGATGTATGAAAATTTATTTCATTGATTATTACCAATCCCGCCATCAATCGTCCGTTTATAATTCCGAAGTAAAATATTCTTAAAATTCTATGGACTGCGATACACATTTAACCAAATGTAGTTAATGACAATTTTATTTTCATAATTAAAAGTACTGATTTTAGCCTTGCTGGACGAAGATATCTCTATATAGAATTTTATGATAGGCTTTACGTTAAGGTACAAAAAAAAATCTCATCCCTTTTTGGAATCGTGCAATTTTGGTTAATTCAATTTGTTTAGCGTCCAAAGGCATCTGCAATTAATTTTCTGGTTCATTTTTTATTCGACTTATACTGAGACTGTCAACCAACCAGGTTTTCCTTTTCATATGTTTTATTAAATTTATGTGTCAACACGGTTTTAGTAATGGTGACATGCACTTCTTTGTTGTATTTGCTTTTTGCGTATGTTTTTCCTGTATCGTAATATTCGTTGAAATAAAAGGAAAAAGAGTGCGTAAAATATAAAGACGTCTATACCATAACCATAGCAAAAAAGTATCCGAGAAAAATGATGACATGTTAAACCTTATTTTTTATCAACATTTAAAAATTTACCGTCAGATATCAATTTCATTGGTAATAACATGTCCAGTTGTCGACTGTAAAAGGTCACTGACGTTTTACGTCTTGGACTGGTGATCACCTACGCGTCCACTTCTTGGACTGGCTATACTTGTCAGGTGGTCCTTGGCGCGGTCACAACTAGTTTTTATGCACATAACAGTTAAAGCAAGGCCGTCTACACCACAAGGACCGTTTACACCACTGGTAAGATGTGCACTGACGTGTTGACTACTTTGGATGTTTAATATAGGTCAAGCGGGGACTGACGGGTTCCTCACTTAAGCTAGATATACTAGTTAGGTGGCCATTGGAAATCAGAGCTCTGACGCGAACATTACTTGATCAAACTGTATTGGCCAGTTGAACACTGAATTATCACTATTTTGACTGATGTGGTCACTATTTGCAATCGGCTTGTTGTATTCTCGAGGTTGGCACTGACATCTTTTCTACTTGGCAACTGACATATTTATTATTTGGGCTGTTTGCACTGACCAGTTGTTCACTGATGTGCTCAATGCCTGCATGGGATAGTAATATTACTAATGTGGACACTGCCGTTTTATCTCCTTAGCTCCTTAGACATTGGTATTTTCTGATACATGTTTTTGCTGTAGACTGACTACACAGGTCTAGTGGGTACTGATGTATTCACTACCTGGGCTATTTATACCGTCGGGTTTCCATTTACCTGTTGACTACTTGGACTGGTAATGCAAAAATAGGTTAGAATAGGCGCGTTCGCTTCCCGGGCTGGTTGTACTTGACCAGTCGTCACTTTCGTGCCTACTACTTGGACTATCTGTACTGTCCTGGTGCTTATTTCTTTAGAAAGTAATACTGGTCCAATTCTTACCTAACGTCTGGTTGTAATGGTCAGCTGGTGGGCACTGCCGCTTTTACTATGAGATGGTTTAACTGGTCATGTGAACACTTTCGAGGTCACTACTTGGGCTGTTATATTCGTAAGGTGGGAAATGACGTGTTCTTTTGCGCTGGTTTTACAGGCAAGATGGACACATGCAGATATGTTCACGCCTTAGGCTAGTTATACAGACCTGGTGGGCACTAGCGTGTTATACACTTTGGCTGGTGATAATATCGGGGTCTAGCAATTACCCAGAAGCGATAGTAACCAACATGTTTCACACGAATGACGATAACACTTAAACGTTCTTAAAAGTATCTTAAAAGGATACTTCAAAATAGTGGACACGTTTTATACTACTTTACAAATTTGGATGATGTTTTAGCTTTAAATTTTTCAGGTTTTCAACAATATGCAAAAGAAATTTATCCTAAAAAACTGACCTTGAATAAATCTAATATCAGTAATGATCGTACACCTTTTTAGATTTAGATTTAGAAATTGAACAGAGTTTTTGGTACACTAAAATTTATGATAAAAGGGATGATTTTTCTTTTCCTTTAGTTAATTTTCCGTTTCTTGAGATGGACGTACCTTTTGCTTCATCGTATGGGGTTTACATTTCACAACTAGTTCGATTTTTCCGTGCTTGCACCAAAGTTTCTGACTTCAATGATCGCAATATATGTCTTACTGGTAAACTTTTGCAGCAGGGATATAGATATCATAAGCCTCTCAAGACTTTTACAAAAAATTTTAACCGTTAAAAAGATTTTATAAAAAAAAAAAAAAAAAAAAAATGTAGAGTTTTTATACGACAAAGGATGTCACATCCTACTTTCTATGGAAACATTACATATAAAGCTTAAAAATGATTTCTGGAATTTCACCGTTCCGTTAAACAAACTTAACCACAAGGAGTACAAGTTTGATGTTGTAATCAAGACATTAAAACTTGTTTTTTTACAGATATCAATATACTGATCGCATCATTACACATTTAGTAATACATTTGGCATTGCATCCATCTTGTCTTTCTTCAAGTTTATTGACAACACAGTATTAAATCGTAAGATATACTGTGTTTGATGACATCTCGTGTTGAGAGGCTTGATGTTTTGTCATCAGAAATCTAACCCTGGGCTTGCTTTCAGTAACTGCGAGCATTTATTAGAGATGTAATTTTTTTTCTTGTACTTTCGTTAAGTTTGTTTATTGTAATTAAGGTACTCTTTAGTCGGACTGGGTGTCTTTCTGTTTAATTTTTAAGATCGTCTGCTGCTGCTTTTGTTTTCTTTGATTTTCTCTTTTGACCACTTATTTGGGGAGGATTGGGATCCCACTAAACTAGTTTAACCCCACCACATGTCTCATATGCCTGTCCCAAGTCAGAAATTGTGATCATAGGATGGTCTTTGTGTTTATTGTTCTGTACATTTTTGTCAATATTCAGGTAATAGCAGTATTATATTACGCATACGTTATGCGTAATATTCTGGAAAAAACCAAAATAATGCTTTTAGACATTCATAAAATATTAGAAAAATATCTTGTTGCCAGTGTCCTGTTGATTCAAGTAATATTTAAAAAAAAAAGAAAATCAATAATTTCGTCGTTTTCTCTATCTTTAGATACCTAACACAAAAGAAGACAAATCTTACACAATATACAAATTATATGTGAAAATATCGGGAATAGAAAAAATTCCCCCCTCCGCCATTTCAGCTGAATTTCAGTTTTAAAAATTGCTCGTAGAATTGAAAGGCCGTTTTAAAATCCGTAAAATTAGTTGAGAAAAAATATAATAGATAATAGTTTCGATATAGAAGATATTTTGTGAACAAATGTACAATGTAATACCGAGACATTTACTGTTCATTTAAGCATAATCGAATACTATTGGTCAACACTGAGAGCATATTCTTAATTTTAATGGCTGACCAGGTCATTTAGTAAACAACATGGCTGAAATCAAAATAAGATGAGACATTTAATGCAGTTTTAACCGGAAAAATGTTCTACACTTTTAAAGTAATAATATATTAAAAGAATGTTCCAGACGATTTTGAGAAAGTTTTATATATTTTATATTGTAGTTAGAAGAGCAAAGGACTAATCTTGATTTATAAATATTCCAAAACCCATAACGAAAATTTGTTGCCGTCTGTGCTTGTATTAATTTTGGAAAAAAACTTATATTAATTCATTTGATTGTCAGAAAAACAAAAATAAAATTCCTCATTTATGATAGTTTTGGTATTATAAGCCGATTTTTGTTTTCGAACTCCTATTGTGTCTAACAATAAAGGCGTTCCAATAGTTTAATGTCTGACTTAGAAAATTTTTATATAATACATTTATGAACACTCCCTAACTTGTGGTTTATTCTTCATGCAAGTATATTTTAAACAGATGCAAATGTATTTTCTTGATATTTTATAATGTGCGGTTTTCTTCTTTTATTCTGAAAATTTTTAGATTCTTCCTAACAAAGAATAAAGGAAAAGTAATTTTGTTTTGAGAATTTTGTTTAATTCCATAATCCTTCTTCATTTAGAGGGAGCAAATTTTATATTGTGGTTTTATACAATATCATGTCATTTTCATTTTTTTTTTTTTTGTTAAGCAAGAATGAAAAAAATTTTCTTGTGAAATACAGAACACCTGCCAAAGAAATGCCTTTCGAAAGCGAGGATGATAAAAAGCAAAACAAATCGTGGAGAATGTCACACAGAATACGTGAATTATAGCTGTATTTGTTTAAATTCTAAATGACTTAAAACACGGAAAGGCCTTGAACATATTGAACATATAGTTATCCTACACAGCCAAATGTGCCACGCATGAATTTCATGCGCAAATTTTTTCGTATCATTTTTACACGAATTGCATACGAATTTCGTGTGAAAATTTTTTCATGTCATTTTGACACGAAAAATACACACGAAATCCATGCAAAATTTTTTCGTGTCATTTTCACACGAAAATATTTTGATGTGAATTTGATTTTCGCATCAAATTCATGTAAATAGAACGTGATATTTCATGCAAATAATACATTTCACATGAAAAAAAATGTTGAAAAATTCCAAACCACATGCGAAAAAACATTTCGTGCGAATTTGACATGAAAATTACATGAATATCATACGAATTTCGCACAAATTACATGCGCTGCTCGATTTGTTATTAAATCGTGCGAAAAATTTCGCACGAAATTCGTGTCAATTTCATGCGAATTTTATGCGTGGCACATTTTGCTGTGTAGTTCCCACATTTTTAAAGCCTTACTACTTTACAGTTCAGCAATAGAATAGAACAGTAATCTTTTAATAAAAAAACTGAGCTTGCTTTTAGTAAGTCGGCGAGCTGTTATCAGAGATGTATCTTTTGTAAGAGCGAGCTCTTATCAGAGATGTATCTTCGCTTTGCATGTATTTTGGTTAAGTATATTTATTATAATTAAGATACTCTCTACTCGTATTGGGTGACTTTTTGTTTGATTTTTATAGTTCGTCGGTTACTGCTTTTGTTTTCTTTGATTCCTCTTTGGCGGAGGGTTGGGACCACACTAAACTAGTTTAACCCCACCACATGTCTCATGTGCCTGTCCTAAGTCAGGAATTGTGGTCATAGGTTTGCCTTTGTGTTTATTGTTCTGTTAACTGTACATTTTTGATAATATTCAGGTAAGAGCAGTATTATATTTGATCTGGGGCGATTTAGAGTTTTTCACAAGGAGTGGTATTCCACCCTTGTTGAAGGCCTTATGGAGACCTCTAGATTTATAAGTTACTCTGTTCTTCTCATGGTTGGAGTGCAGTCTCTCAGAAATTTACCCCATATCTTTTCATTTTCCCAAACTCCTTTATTACTTTTATTGATTCTGAAATCACTTTTTGGAGTATGATACTGGATGCTTTAACAACAAAATTAATGGCTTTAAAAAATAATGACCCCACCTCCCCTCTGCATGAATCATAGTTGAATCTGTACTTAAGTATAATTTTGTGTTAACAATATGTAGGTATAGATGGAATTTTAACCATCCCAATATCCAGAAAATTTTGAAAAAATATGAATATTTTGGAGCAATTTAAAAGAAAAATATTTCTGTTGAAGCCAGTGTGATTTTAACTGAAGATCTCCATATTTCATAAATAAATAACTAAGTTTTATCTAGTGTTGGCATATTATATAATACTCAACATTCAGCTTTTGGTTGACATAGATGGCATTATTTCCTTAAATATGGTACTCCGGTCTAAATTAATATTCATTTTTATTTAGGATTTGTCATATTTGTAACAAAGTACAACTTAGGTTTATAGACAAAATCTATAATAAATGCACAAGGTCACTGTTTAAAAAACAGATATATTGACATTTAAATTACATTTTTTTAGTGCTTTCTAGTTTTCATTCCCAAAGCTCACTTCTTGAACTTGAAATATATTTTTGATTACAACAGTACACCACTGACATATATGTTTTATTTTTTGCTTTTTCTTAAGGGAGTAGACCTATGTAAAGGGACATAACTTTTGACAATCTTTGGTATGTTTATGTCAACCATTTTTATATAT
>JARWCS010000050.1:1103260-1115975 GCA_034783895.1 Geukensia demissa
GTGGTGGACTGTGTGTCGTGTGCGGTGATAGGAAATCTCAGTTTGTGTGTTCTTTCGGGACCGGTCTCATGAACAAGCTCATTAATCATCTGCCGGTGGAAATGCATCTTCCAGACCATAAATTCACAGGTCCTAGCACCAAATTACACCGGCGCCTACTGCCGGGTGGTACACCAAAATCCTGGTCCAAATCCATCAACAGATTAGATCAGGCAGCATATCACCACGATATCTGCCATGTTGAGCATAAGGATAAGGCTGCTCGAAATTCAATCTGCGACAAAACTATGCTAGCTTCGCTCGATGCTATACCCAATCCCACCATGCGTGAAGGAGTTGATCGAAGCATTGTCAAACCCTTAATCGGCATCAAAGTTGGGTGTTTAAAAAAGTTTGTGGTCGACTCAACTAGTCGAGGAATTACACAAACCCGTCCAGCATAAATTCGAGCGGCGGCGAATGATTGTAGGAGGTGTGGACAAAACATGGGCAGCCGACGCGGATCTGGTAGATATGAGTGCCTTCTCCCGAGGCAACAAGGACTATACATTTCTCCTGAGCATCATCGATATTTTCTTCAAGTTTGGTTGGCTGGTACCACTCAAGGACAAGAAAGGGGCTACGGTACAAGATGCCTTTTAAAAAGTGTTTAAGTCGCGCGTGCCAGAAAAATTGTGGACGAACAAATGTACCGAGTTTTATAACAATGAAATCAAATAACTTCTTCAGAAGCATGGTGTTGAACTATACTCTACCGAAAACGAAGAAAAATCGAGTGTGGTCGTACCATGAAGGAAAAATGTTCAAGTTTTCTCAGCCAACTGCACTCGCACCTATCTACCTGTTTTGCCGGAGTTGGATCACCAGTACAATTCCACCAAATATAGATCCATCAAAATATCTCCCATAGCAGCCAACCAAAAGGAAAATGAGGCCAATTTCTATTGGAACCTGTACGGAGATCTTTCACCCATGCAGTCACCGCAATTCCATGTGGGTGACAAAGTTCGAATTACCAAGAAGAAATGCACTTTCGAGAAAGACTACGAACTCCGCTGGAAGTTTTCGAGGTATCTCAAGCTCTTTCCACCCAGCCGCCCACTTAACGTCTGAAGGATTTAAATGGGGAGTAAATTCAGGGATCTTTCTATGAGCAGGAAATCCAAAAGACTAATCAAGACGTCTACCGCATAGAGAAGAACATCCGCAGACGAACTAAAATGGGATTAAGGAGGTATTTGTGAAATGGAAGGGTTATCCTAAGAATTTTATCTTGTGGGTTCCACAATTAGTTGTACAATAGTCCTTAACAACATTTCCGGTCTTAAAGATTAGATAAAATTACCCCCGGTCACTAAGTGTTTTTGCCAATGCATTGATGTTGGATTCATAGCGTAATACGTCAGATTCATTAAGTTGCCTGGTATACTTCAGTTGAACATATATTCTCAGCTCATCGATACTCTCCTTGATCTTAGCGATCTCATTCTCAAGAATGCTGAACGAAAGTTTGTTCACCGTCTCGCCATCTTCTCGTGGGATCGGTAGGTTTCTCAGGTGGTTCTTTGCATGTCTAGCATTTACCTTACCACCGTTGGTCTAAACGCACTCTGGTCTACTTTTTAATGTTGAGTTTCTCAATTGTCTTCTCGAGAGGATCCACTTTCTTCGTCTGCAACTTCACCCCACCAATCTCATCCCTCAGTGCCTGAAAATCCCTTTTCATACGCTAGACAACCACCTTCATCGTATCCGTCAGATTGTTTTCCCTGAGCTGATTGTGGAGGTATTGTTTAGTCACTGCGTCGCAAGGCAGGATTAACGATCCTATTGTAATAGTGATAACTTTGGCATAATAACCAACACAGTGTGTCTAGGATTCGGTTTATTACAGTAACAAAAAATCACCCTACAATAACAATGATAAAATGAATGAATAACAATGTATGACATAAGTAATAGATTATAGTCATATATTAATAATATAAATTACCAAGAAACTATATGCATGTATTCATATTATGCTGTTTTCCATAATATTTCACTATAGAGTACATGTGTATATCAAATTGTATAAATAAAATATAAGTCTGATTCTTATCTAGAGTTGGTATAACTCTTACTTCATAAAATATTGTTCATTAAACTAACTGTCAGTACTTCAGTGCTTTGAATATAATTAATTTATAACATAAAAGCACTCAATGACCACATTGAACCTAACAAACTGACTACAAATATATGAACTTTACTGCAAGAAAGAGAAATAACTATGAGCTTATAAATATATGATTCATATATAATACATGTATCTCAACCATTATGCAAATTACATTAATTTACAATAAAAATGACCCTTACCAACTTGTGGAGCAAGGTGGCTACTGTATAATAGTGGCACAGAAACTATTGGTCATCATTTTAACACAATACACAAACAGGTTTCAAGTTCTGAAAACCAATACATAATATTCAATACCTGCTCTTTAGGATTAATACGGTAAAAACATAATAACATCAATCGATATACAAATTACATTATATTTCAGCTAAATAATTTCCACAGTAAATGAATCGAAAATAAATTAAATAATCACGCTGATATATTTGCCTCACATTTGTAACAGGTTCATTTACCGACACTTTCAATTGTACAATACAAGTTTATAAAAACTAATCGACAGAGATCAAGGTCAGGTGTACTCGTTTGGTTTAAAATGTAAATAAACCTAAGCGCTAATTATATGTATTTTCTCAGATTATAAATTTATGCATATATTGAATGCAATCTTAATGTTTAACCTTATACAAGTAAATAAATAAAAGCAAGCAAGACGTCTTTATAAAAATAAATCGTAAAAGTGGGGATGTTGTCTTTCATACCGAAAATACGCATTCATACAAGTAGAACTTAAGTGTTATAATAAGTGCTAGAAAATAATGTCAACTTACGTCAGATTGTCATATCTGTCTTTCCAAATACAAAGTAACTAGTTCACAACATCAGAACTTTATGAAATTTCAACATGACCAACAGACAAACATGTCCGACATTTTCCATATCGTTTTCTATTCTACCATAAATGAAATCGATGCAAATAGAAATTATAATTCACTTTATTTTATTAAGGTATAAATATGAAAATAAAGAGGCTGCCACATTCTCCCCTGTGTTGGAGAAATGACTTCCACATCATCTAAACCATTATCGCCCCTCTTTCAAAAAATGACGTCCCGGCATATCTAAAATAAATTTTCAAATAATGTTCGAATATTTAACTGAACAAAAAATGTCAAGTCATAAAACGAACAAACAAAATATTACTACTAAGTACTGTTCCTTACAATGTCGATGATGGTGCTTGAAATTTCCATTTCCATTCCTTTAAATATTCCCTTTTCTAGTTGTGATGTTAACCAATCAACTTTCATCATCCAATCTGGCTGAATCACTGCCTGTTTGGTCACAAAATATCTCAGGTATTCTGGTGGTCTTCTGTTCCACTGATGTCTCTCTTATGTAGGTATAGGTATGTTTCCTGGTGGCGTGGGTAAAAATCTCCTTCTGCGTTGCCGTAGTTGTTGTGGTGTTTCAGTTGGAGCCAATGGTTCATCTACATGTTCCATATTACCTGATGTGCGTGGGAGCTCACTACCATCATTTTCATCAATACCATGATCATCATAAGTGTCTGCTTCGATGTTCCGGTCAGTGGCTTCTTCACCTGTTACTACATCAGCCGCAAGGAGTGGTTCATCAGTATTATCATCTGCTAGAGGCAGAGCGTCCTCCTCGCATTCCGTCATCACCATTCCGATCGTCATCATCTTGGGTGACGGTTCCTTGCTGCCCCTCTACCACAGATTCTGCATCACTGTTAGTGTTGCTCTGTGTGTCTCATGGCATATAAACAATATATCCCTACTCCGACTCCTCATCCGATTCTTCAGAAACTTCTTTGGTAATGTCGGATTTCGTCTGCTCATCATCAAGGTGTTTGCTTCTAGTAGCTTTCCTTGGTGCAGAGGTTCTTCTAGGCTTTTCAGCCTTTTACATTCCTGGCAGATTTCCAATAGAAAGAAGGAGGTTTCTGTGCAAAGTTTTTTTCTGTCCTCTCCGTTTTCATTCTGGACCACGTAAACAGGTATTTCAACGTTAGGCTGGGAAACGATTCTGTACGTGTCCTCTTCCCATTAATCTGCTATCTTATGCTTCCCATCGAAGGTGACTACTTTGACGAGTACACGATCTCCGGGTTGCAGAATGGCTCCTCTTTCTCTTTTGTCGTATCCCTGTTTCTGTAGACTCTGTGCTGTCCGAACTTATCATGCTGCAAGATCATTACCCTTTCTAAGACGGTCTTTCATGGTTCTGCATACTTTGTTGATGGTTGTTTCTGGTATGAGTGTTCAATTCCGAATGAAATGTCCACAGGTAGACGAGGGTGTCTGCCGAATATCAGGAAATATGGAGAGAATCCAGTAGTAGTTTACCTTGTACATTTGTACGCATGGACGAGTCCTGATACATGGGACTTCCAGACTTTCTTCTGCGTTGTTTGGAGTGAACCCAGCATACTAAGCAATTTTCTATTGAACCTCTCCGTAAGTCCATTGCACATGGGATGGTAAGGCGTTGTTCGGGATTTTTCCATTCCGGTAATTTGGCAAAGTTTTTTGATGATCTCACTTTCAAAGTTTGCTCCCTGGTTGGTATGAATTCGTCTAGGCAATCCATAATGCACCACAAAGTTGTTGAAGAATGCCTCTGCTGTGGTCTTAGCGGTTTGGTTCTTTGTTGGAATTGCTAAGGCGTAACGGGTAAAGTGGTCTGTTATTACCAGAATGCTGTCAAATCCAACATTTCATCTTCCAGTGAAAGGTAATCCATACACACCAATTCAAGGGGTTGTGATGTCTCGATGTTGATGAGAGGTGCCTTGTCATTCGCTGGCTGTTTCCGGCGAATACATCTTTTACAGTTGGCAATCCAATTGTCGATGTCTCTTGTCATTCCATACCAGATGAAACGATCTCGCACTAATGACAGCGTCTTATCTCTTCCTTGGTGGCTCATGTCATCGTGTAGTGATGTCATCACCGTAGTGATGCAAGCTTCGGGGAGTACAAGTTGTTTCAAGGTCTCATCATTCACTATAACTTCTCGATACAATACTACATCTACTATTCTCAGCTTGTCGAATTTGTTGAGAAACCAGTTGTTCAGTGGCGAGTAATCCATCTGTTCTTTTGCTGGTTTTCGATGTTCACTGACCCAGTAATTTGAGTCTCGTATGTGCGAGTCTCTGTGTTGTTCAGTTTTGACACCAACCAACTTTTGTGATGGTAAAGATGGTTCCACATGTTTGTCTGTTCGGATTGCTAAGCTCTGTGCATACGGCTGAGCATGTTGCAGGTTACAAATGGCCTTGACAGAATCTTTACCAATGTCAGCGGTCTTAGAGCCAAATAATCCTGGTAATCTGGAAAGTCTATAAGCATCTGCGTTGGCTTTGCCTGGTCCGTATATGATGTCAAAATTGTAGGACGACAGAGCAGCAATCCACCTATGTCCAGTCGCTTCAAGTTTGGCAGACGTCAGCATATATGTGAGTGGGTTATTGGCTGTCACTACTGTAAAGGTGTTGCCATACAGGAAATAATTGTACTTTCCTGTCACTGCCAACTTCAACGCTAAAAACTCAAGGTTATGGACCGGATAATTCTTCTCAGCTTTACTTAGGCCACATAGGCTATCACCACTTTCTTCTTGTCGTTCTGCTCCTGATAAAGGACAGCACCAAGTCCAACCATGGATGCATCAGTGTGAAGTTCAAAAGGCTTGGAGTAATTTGGAATCCAAGTATCGGTTTACATGATAGTCTTGACTTCAGCTGTTGAAATACGTCTTCCTGAGTCTTTCCCCATATCCAAGTTGAAGTAGTAGACTCTTTAGATCTGCTCTTGCACTTCTTAGTCTTCTTTGGTGCTGGCATGAGGTCAGTGAGTGGTCTAGCAATCTTGGCAAAATCTTTAATAAATTTCCGATAGCATCCAATGAAACACAGGAACTGTCTGACTTCCTCTGGAGTTGTTGGACGAGGCCAATTGTTTACTTTTTCCTCTTTAGCTGGGTCAGCCTCAATACCATCTCTAGATACTATATATGACCAATATACTTGACCTTTTCTTGGAAGAAAGCGCATTTCTTTGGCGAAAGCTTCAATTCACTTTGTCGGAGTCTCTCTCATACTCTTTTCAATCTCTCCAGGTGTTCTTCGTATGTCTGTGAAAATATAATCAGGTCATTTAGGTAGATAAAGCAGATGTTCAGGTGCAGATCTCCTAGGATTTCTTCCATCAGCCGTTGGTATGTGGCAGGACTTTTGACGAGTCGAAATGGCAATATGTTAAACTCGTTAAATCCTAAAGGGCCTTCGTTGAACGCTGTACGTTGCTTGTGCGTTTCTTCTACCTTAACCTGGTGATACCCACTTTTCATGTCCAGGACTGTGTAAAAATTGTTGCCTCCGAGTGCATCAAATATCTCCTCACTCCTAAGTAACACGTAGGAACCCTTCAGAGTCTGCATGTTCAATTGCCGATAATCAATGCACATCCTAAGTTTTCAATCTTTCTTGCGGCAGAGGACGACATTCGATGACCAAGGTGAGTGGGAACGTCGTATAATTCCTGCAGCTAGTAATTGTTGAAGATAGTCTCGAACTTCGTTGAACATAGATGGAGGAATTCTTCAATGGCGCTGTTTAAAGGGTGTCTCATCGATGAGGTCAATGCGGTGACGAACTGCAGTAGTGTGTCCAATGTCTGTGTCACTCTTTCTAAATACATCTCTGAACTAACTTAGTAAATCCTTTCCCTGTTAAAGTTGTTCATCTGTCAATTTGGACGGCAAAGTGACATCATGTAAAGGGTCATCAGCTGAATCATCAGTTGTGTCGATGTCAGTAACGGAGACTGGTTGTATTTCACACAAGATGGCGTTCAGTGATATGATTATAATTCTTGTGGTGACATTGCTAATGTAAACTGGTAAAGTACTGTTGTTCTTGTAACTGTATGAAACCAGAGTAGGGGCGATATCAAGATCTGTTGGAATGGCTGCTTTGTCTGTTGGTTGGAGTATGGCGCAGACTGGATGGTATGGCAGCTCATGATCAGTATAACCCTGTATAATAACATCTCGGTTTGGTGGTATCTGTATTCTTTTGCCCTTTGCTGACTTTACAATTCCTAATCTGTAGGCTCTGTTCTGCAATTCTTTGTCGCGAAGAAGTAAACATCGAAATGTGATGTAATAGTTAGTGTGTAAGTTGGCATCTTGCAAAAACTTGGTACCATATCGTAATTTGACATCTTCCATGGCCTTTGTCAAAATGTTAGTGGCGAGAAGTAGTGGAACTTGTCTGTTGAAACTACTGTCTGGTACAACCAAAAACAAACTGGAATGTGGTGATTCAGAGGTCCTGGTAACGTATCCTAAATACGGCATGTCTTGACCATCAGCATATTCTATCTTCAGTATCTTATCCAATGTCTGTATGTCCTGATTGTAAAGGAACTGCTTGTAGAAGTTCACGCTTATAGTACTGACTGTTGACCCTGTGTCAAGTAATGCTCAAACTGAAATACCATTAAATTTGATGGATACTTCATTCGGAATTCCAAATATCCTGTTGTATCTCTACTAGACGTTTGTTGTTGATAAGCAAAGGTACGGTCTTCTGCATTAATCTGTTGGAAGTTGTATGCTTGTCTCGAGTGGTCTAATCTCACACGGCATCCGATGGCAATGTGGCCGTCATCTCCACAACGGTAGCATATAACTCGTTTCCCTGTGACTGATGTAGGAACAGGTGGCTCTGGGTCAGGTGGTAACTCATTTCCATCATCATACCAGTATGGTCTTTTTCTTTTTCGTCGTGTTCTATGTCGACGTTTCTTTCCGGGTTTTAGATTGTTGTGACTCATCTCTTCATACTTGTCAAGGAATCTTTCAAGTCCATAAATCTCCTGTTCTATTTCATCCATAGTAATGTCTGGTATAAATCCACAACGAAACAATCTCAGTATTGGGCAAATATAAAAGGTAAGCAAGCTGTGACGACGTGTAGTATAGCTTAGCGAAACCAAAGCTGATTACTAACAGTATAAGAAGATTCTGGATCTGAAACAATAAATACAAGTTCAAAACTCCAATTCTGAAATACAAAGGTATTGGGATATTAATCAAAGTCTCACAGGTGAAACGTCCAAATTTAAAAAAAATAAATATATCAATCAAGTAACTAACCAATATCTGAAAGAAAAAATGATTATTATACCTATGAGATATACAATATGTACTGTAGAATGTAAACAAAGCTGTCAAAATAACTTATCTTTTGTGTACCTAAACTTGGGTCTGAGAGTGTAAAGCTTGTACGTTTACAGTCTTAACTCAAAACAAAACTATAAATATATATATTTGATAACTAGAAAAATCAAATATCAATTGTAGTAACAAAACTCTATTTACTGAATAATATCAATGAGACGGCGAAGATAAATCACGTAATCTCGGCCTAGAGTAAAATCATGTAATGTAAATCAAGTCAAATTCAAAGTCTAGGGAAAAGAGGTAAGTCTTTGCCTCTATAGAAGTTCAAATTGTATGCGATATCCTAAGAAATCTGCAGAGAATCAATTCAAAAATAAGACAAAATCTATAGATAAGTCATTATCAAAGACAAAATCAATGAAAGTCAACGACAAAGTTCTAACCTTTCAAACTAAACACTGTCAATACATGTCATAAGTCAACCGTCTAGTCAAAGTAAAGTGTGACTTGTTAGTAAATGGCTTAAGAACAGAACACTCTTATACTGGACACTCAAATCAATAAAATGTTGGGGATACCGTAGTATGATACAAAGTAGGGTATACTACAATACACTAAGTATACCACAAATATTTCACCACCAATTTGCTTTTAAAAACTATGTTATAGTACTTTTTTTAGTTGAAATAAAACGCAATTCTTAATACGAGTCCAGATATATATTTGTGTACCTTAATCTGTTCAACTGATAATTTCAACAAATCATTGTTGGTATGTATGATACGTTTCACTGAATCTATCATGTTTTACCTTTTATTTTTTAAAGCTATAACAAAATCTTAAGAGAAGTTTTAGAATGAGATTTACCTTTCTTACTGGCAATAGAATTTGGTGTTCGAAATATCACAGGGTTCATTGGTTGCGCTGTGCTCATGTGGAAATTTCTGATTTTTGTGAAAAATTAAAGTTCCGACGACGTCTAAAATCTAGAATTTTTACTGCAGCCAAGCTTATTTCTGACGTTACTCAAAAATATATGTCAATAGATATAAAATCTATCAAAATATATTACATTTTCTAAAATTCACAAATCCTGCAATCAAAAATTGTTATAATGGAAAACGACAAAATTTTCCAATTTTCTATATGTGGGGAGAAAAACTAAGAATATGTATAAAAATTTAGAAATTTACAAAAATTACCAGAACTTTTTCTCTGTTGCGTTTTATAAGAATTATGAAGATTACCTAAAGGGATTTTTCTAAATTTAATAAAAAGTAGAGACTCAACTCAGTGAAACATACTAAGTATTAACTTTTCAAGATTATAATTTATAAAATATTCTAAATTAGAACGGGTCTGAATTTCATATTAAAGCGGAAGAAATATGTTTTCCTGTCTCAGTTATATATGAAACGCTTGACAAATTTTCGCTTAACAACAACTACCTGTATTACATGATTCCTTGAATAGATTAATTCTACTTTCACTTTTGTTTACGTCATGTCGGACATTTTTGTGACAGTGTATTACATTTAGAGTATAAAGGTAAAACCATTTAATTATGTTAAAAGACCAGCATTATAAAAACAAGCAGCATATCTCCGTGCTTATCTGGTGTACGATAGTCTAAAGTGATAATAATAGACCAAAGTCTCTCACAGTGCAAACTATATTAATGTAATATTTTAAAAACACTTGTTTTTTTGTGTGTGTAATAGTTTGTTATTTCAGTATTATTCATATAAAAAGGAATTCGAAGATACCAAATGGGCAGCAGAAATTGTAAGGTCGGAAGATATCAGGTATCTTTATCAACAGTAATTTCACTAAATTTTATTGGAATAACTCAAAAATTTTAAAATGAACGGGGCAGACTCTTTGTCTCCGGTTCTCCTTTGAAAGTAATTGTATAATGGTAACTAACAATATATGTATGGTGTAGGGGTGGCGTTCGCGTTGTTAAGATAACTTGTATGTTTTTAATGAGAGGCCTGACCGATCCCAGGGATGCCCATTGAACTTAACTTTTCATGTCGACTAAGATAATATATATTTTTGAGTTTTGAATCTAAACCGTTTTTGAGACGACTTTTAATTGCATAATTACATTTAATAACAGATCAGAACAAATATACTTTATGGACTGGATTCAAAATGGTGTTAAAATAAGAAAAATGATTAGCTATAATGTACCAACAGGCTACCCGCGCACTAAGGCATAATAAACATTTCGAAAACTTTGACACATTCTTCATCTCAAGTGCAAAGAATGAACTAAGTTTTATTTCAATATTCCAAATAACCAGAGAGAATTTGCTTAACATAGAAATATTATGCACTTAGACATCTCAGCCCATGTAGGCATTATGAAATTGCAATATTTGACAGATATTCACATCATATGACAAGCTATAAAAGGTCCCCAAATTAAATGTATTTATATTCAAATGTAACAATAATCAGCCAATTGAGTCGTCAATCTAAAACAAGCAATATTTAAAAAAAACTACGTTATCCACTGGAAATCAGGTTCATCACAGGCTTAACACAGACACACAAAGTTTCTGGTAGGGTTAAAATGCTTGTGAGCGCTTAAATCTCCCCTTAACCTGGGAGAGTGGTGTAAAAAACGACAAAAACAAACATTAAAAACCACTGCATCAGATTTAACTTTTAAAGTCGATACATAATACGCCGACAATTATAAGTTCAACAAAAGACACCAAGATGTTATGATGTACCGACCTCTAAATGCACTTGCTGTTTCTGATAGCACAGCTGATGATATACTTTTTTTCTTTCTCTTTAGCTAAGGCACCAATCAAAACACGTCCTACTGGGTTTACTTTAAAATATAATTTATAGCCAAAAAACAATGTTTCGTGCAAATGCCAAGAATATAAAGTATCAACAGTTTGTATGACAAAGAAATGTAACAATATATTGACTAAAACATACCTTGTATAATATGTCTCGGCCTAATATTAGTTTTGATGTAAATTATTGAGCATAGAGCTTTATATAAAACATTTACGTAAAAGGTCGGGCGGTTATCCGGTTTTTATTAATTTACCGTAAGAGGAGCCAAAGTCAATACTTAATTTTTTATATAATTTAGTAAATGTTTAAAATAATATAAAATGAAGAAATCCTTGACTTAATAATTCGCCTGTAAAGATTGTGTTAAGCAAAAGTCTGAAATAGGGGCCCTTGTGGCTGAGTGGTCTAGGTAGTTAATTTATACTTACTTGTACATAACACCTAGGCCTATCACCTATACGGTGAGAGTTCTTTGTACCATACAAAAACGGGTTGAGCTTAACTCGCATCGCACGTAATAAGGTTTGTTGGTTACCTGCCCAAAGTCGGTGGTTCTCTCCGGGTGTTCCAGACTCCTCCACCAGTAAAACTGACCACTGGGATATGACTGAAATATTGTTGAAAGTGGCGCTAAACACCAATCAAACAAACAGAACGTTAACATCGCTGCAAAAGTGGGCAAAACAAAAAAAGTCCAGCCAAATATCTGTTCCGTATCCCATATACTAAAAAGTAGTTGTACGACAAAAGAATACGGCACCTATAGGCTACTTGTATATCCCAGCCCCTGGAGACATTATCAAAATTAAGAAATCTTTGGCATCTTAATTGTAATTATTGTGCCAATTTTCAGTTCGCTATTCTATATAATCTGTTGGGTTACCAGATGTGTTTTTGATGCCAAACGTTTATCAAGCAATCTACAAAGCTTTCTGTATACTCTTGGCATCAAAATACATAAATATATAAGTGTTTGAAAATTAACCTAACAGTGTAAGGGATGAATTTTGTACCTGCAAATTTTGGTATGTATATATTATACGAAATTCATGATGTGAGAGTGGTACATCAGGAGAAAGAGAATCATAAACAATCAATCTGATGTTATAAGCAAGCCCTTAATCATAAATTTCATTTCAATTGTTATTTGAGAATCTCAGTTTCACTTCTGCAATGGTAAATTAGGGGGTTGAATCAGAAGAGATGAGCACTTTGTTTTTAATTTCTCTCTATAGTTATTTCCCTGTAATGAATGGTAAGTGCATATGGAGAAAAAAAGTGATATTAGCTTCAATTTTATCAATTTGATAACATATACGGACATTTCTGTCAATACTCTCATATCTGCCTCTTTCTATGACTAATGCAAGTGCACTATAATGCGTTTAAGTCACCAAAATGAATTCTTATTTTTATCTAAGTTTTCGAGTTAAGCAATTGAATAATAAATTTAATTCAACTAGTTATGGACCTGTTACCGGTAATTCAACAATAAGTTACCCTTTTCTCGGAGTGACGTTAACACAGATGAGAGTTATAGGATTTCGCGGC
>JARWCS010000050.1:1135341-1151572 GCA_034783895.1 Geukensia demissa
GGTGGTACAGGGTTATTTTCGTGCAACGTTTTTACTGATTTTTATTTCACGTTTTGTCGTGCTAGAGGGTCGTTATAAGTCGTGTTTCGCTTGTCTTGAAAGAAATGCAACGTGCAAGCCATTTTCTAATTTTTCGTTCCTCGTGATAAGACATTTTATTTCTCGTACTTTGGTGCGCGGGACCCCCCTGTACCACCCTCATAATAGAAAACCCTAAACAGATATTTTTATGCCATTGCCTTTTCCCTTGTCCATTCATTGGTATATTTATTTTTGTCAAAGTTTTTTGGCTTGTGAATGTTTGATTGATTTGATATTTGGTCTGAAACATGATTAGAGGGAGTTAAACAGTCCCTCCCCTTTTCAGGTCCAACATTTGTCCAGTTCCTGTTTGGCGGGGTGGGGCATCATGACCCATGGACACATTTTCTCTATGTTTTGGCCCTGAACCACTTTTTAATAAATGTATATTGATGACACCCATTGTGTGTCCAACATTTTAAAAAACTGCATATCATTCCAGAGCACTTAATTTTATTTTGTGACAATTTTGTTATATAATATACAGTAAATATTTGTTTCTTTAGATGAACCATTAACTTTAACTGAAAAAATATGAAATTTAAATGGGACTAAAGTTTAAAATGATTATATAAGTCATTGAAAATTTGCCTCCTGTGAGAAAAAATCTATTGGTTTTCATTGTGTAACGAAAAAATGTCTCAGCAACCTGTGAGAGCTTTCCGCATCTCAGCAAACTTGTACCAGAGTACTTAAGAAATATTCAGTTTCTCATAATTTATTTATGTTTTAAAAAATTGAAATATATGTACTTAATTTAATTCAGCTTAGCGTTTTGAAATTGTTGAAAATCATACTACTTGAACCTCAGTCTTGCGGAAATCTTTGGAAGAAAGCACTTTCATTGTTAAAAAAAATTGTCTAGTAATGAGGCAAAATGTAGGATGAAACGAGGCAAAATGTAAGATTTTAAAGTAAACGCCTTAAATTAAAAAGTTGAGATTTAATTTTTGAAATCTTTAGCAAGTTTCTTTAATCGGAACTTGGGAATACATGTATTGTTGAAGTATGTGAATTTGTATCGTTGTAAGATAAACTTACATTTATCACATTACAGTGGATGTTGTTGTTTTTATGTTTAAGAGCTCATTTATACTTCCAAAGCGATCGTTGAGCGACTGACGCGTATATAGGGCAACCTGCGGAAGTTTGTGTTATACACATTTGGGTAGCTGTCTCTGGTATGGACTCTGGTTCATTGTTGAAGGCTGTAATGGGACCTGTAGAAGTTTAAATTCTACTCTCATTTAGTGGGTAGCTGTCTCATGGACAATCATACCACATCTCCTTTTCTTACTTCTGCATTGAATAAAAAATTTCTGTGATAAATAAAGAGGTAGCAAGTCCCATACCAATTAACCAGATTTGATATATCCCACTTGTATTTTATTTAAAGAATGGAATTATGACGAATCCCAACTGAAAGGGTATGATAGGAATTTTAGATTCATCTTTACAGAGGCGGATCCAGACTTTTGGAAAAGGGAAAAGGGGGGGGGCAACTTTTGGTGGACCCTCTTGATTCAACAATTTTCTCCATTTCTAATGGAGATTAAGGCCAAAATTTACCCCAAACTGATATTTTTTTTTTCATTTTTGCGTTTCACATGGGGGCTTGGCCCCCCTGGATCTGCTCCTGGTTTAGTTCCTCAGTGTAACAATAACCTCATATTTGCCTCGATGATGTGTCTCTTTGGATTTGCTGGAAACTTAAATGTGGTCTCCTTGTGGGATTGCATCATTTTTAATATTCGTAAAATTTTACACCTTTTACATGTAGCCTAGGTGGTAAATTGCTTTGTGGTTTTGAGTAGTATCATTATGATAATGTAAATAGATCAAGATGAGATCAGAATCTATTAAGGAAAAATTTAGTAAAAATGTCCAAATTATTAGAATCTTAAAAAAAGAAATTAAATGCACCTTTATTCAGGACTGAAACCGCAGAATTTAATCCTGATAAGAAATTGTCGTTGTATGGGTAATGCGGTTGAAATATTTGTGCACAGATTTTCATTTTAATTGATTTATAAATGCAATATTGGTCAGCATGTCTACAAACAGCTGTAAAAATCCTGTAACATTGCAGGGCATCCGGTAACAAAAAATCTCCACAAAAATGGTTAAGAATGAACGGCCATTGTCATTTTGTCCACATTGCACGGTTCACATCATCAAAGGTATGTCTCTGAGGCGTGATGTCTATATACATACAAATGGCGGCACGTCTCAGCTATTATCATCCCAAATGTGTGATTATGTTTTTCACTCTAATTTAAAATCAGATTTAAGCTTCTTGACACTTGAATGGTTTAAATATATCTATGGAGCTACATATTAATTTTATTTGATAAAGTAGTTTTACATAGGGATAATATTTATAAGGCTTTAATAAATATATCAAATAAATGTCCTCCTTTCAAAATTCCTGGTGATTTTAAGGTAACTTACGATTATGACATTGAGAGGGGATTAGAAAATAAAATTTTGCTGGGCGAGATTCTCTTTTTATACACAAGTTTACTAATATTGAATAAATGGTATGGTGAATGTTGGTAGGCTTCAAGTACATTTCAAGGAGGAACCTCTCAGCATTAAAACCAAAACAAAGAAAGTCTGTGTTCCAAACATAGTAAAAGAAGAACTCAAATCCCCCCAAAATAGACAAAAAATGGAAATAGGAAGCCAAATTCAATGGTAGGGACAACTACTAAGTGCAATATGTTTTGAAGCTTTTCCATGTTTACAGTGCTAAAGAATTTAAAGCCAGAGCTTTTGGTTCAATCCATATACTGCTAATTATCTGTTGAATGGATCAATACTGAAACTGATCGTTATCTGTTAGTCAAATACTGAAACTGTTAATAATCTGCTGGTCCAATACTGAAACTGTTAAAAATCTGTTGGTTCAATACTGAAACTATTATTAGTCTTTTTGGTTCAATACTGAAACTGTTATTAGTCTGCTGGTTCAATACTGAAACTGTTATTTGTCTGTTGGTTCATTATTCCAAGTTTGTTAGACTTTCCTTTTGTTATTGTGTCATAACCATTTACTGTAATTGTGTTTGAACAATAAATATTTCCTATTTTGTATACTGAAACTGTTAATAATCTGCTGGTCCAATACTGAAACTTTTAATAATCTGTTTGTTCAATACTGAAACTGTTAATAATCTGTTGGTTCAATACTTAAACTGTTAAAAATCTGTTGGTTCAATACTGAAACTGTTATTAGTCTGTTGGTTCAATACTGAAACTGTTATTAGTCTGTTGGTTCAATACTGAAACTGTTAATAACCATTTACTGTAATTATGTTTGAACAATAAATATTTCCTATTTCGTATACTGAAACTGTTAATAGTCTGCTGGTCCAATACTGAAACTGTTTATAATCAGCTGGTCCAATACTGAAACTGTTAAAAATCTGCTGGTTCAATGTTGAAACTGTTAATAATCTGTTTGTTCAATACTGAAACTGTTGATAATCTGTTGGTTCAATACTGAAGCTGTTAGTAATCTGTTGGTTCAATACTGAAACTGTTAATAATCTGTTGGTTCAATACTAAAACTGTTAATAATAACTGTTGAAAATTTGTGGTTCAATCTGTTGGTTCAATAGCAAAACTGTTAATAATCTGTCGGCTGATTATTGAAACTGTAAATTTGTTAAATTGATACAATTTCTGCAGTGATAATTAAAAAAACAAAACAAAAAAGTCCCTTAAAATACATGTAGCTTTCACAAATATTATTCTTACATATATTTAATGATAATGAATCAAACTGCATACCGAATAAGGTATGAACATTTATGAAAAATTACTGGACTAAATCATTGATAGTGGACTTTTGTCGTACACCAGTGAACCTGAGGTATGTCAGATTGACCTTATAGGGAATTAAACACTCAGTCATTCTGGTATGTGGACTTTTAATATTGGATAGATATTAATATTACCAATCTTTAAATAATTTATATTAATATACCACATACATGTTATTAATCTAAAATCCTTTAATGTGATATGAATATTAATGTACATATTTGTCATAACTGATGTGGAGAGATTTTCTTTTGTGTATTACTGATAGATTCCAAATTTTTTTTTTACTGGAATTCTGATTTTTTTATTCAATTTTTACTGTTAAGATTCTATTTTAATGCATAATGACTAATGTTTTTGGTAAAATACCTTTTTTTGCTACAAGAAATCAGGTCCGAGATTTAGAATAAAAAAATGCATTTGATAGGGGAAGCTTCATCATTTGATGCTCTAGACCTAATTGTGACCAAAAAATGGAAAAAAAAAATCCCCAAAGAAGGACAAGCACAGCCTTTTATTGTGTTTTCAATTATTTGACTAATTGACGGAATAATAATATAAAAATAGGAGATGTGGCATGATTGTCCATGAGACAGCCATCCACCAAATGACAGTCGAAATAAAACTTCTACAGGTCCCACTGGGGTCTTCAATAATGAATCTGAGTCCATACCATAAAGGAAGCTGTACCCTAAAAATACAAAATGTGAAACTAATCATAAAACATGACAGTGGACCCATGTTATAATAACTATTTTCATTGGATTTATTCAGTTTTTGAGCGAGTAAGGTCGTTTGCTTTTAAAAAACAGAAATATGAAAATAGAAGATGTGGCATAATTGTCAATGAGACAGTGAGTCACCAAATAACAGTCGAGTCACATTAACACCTTCAACTAAAAATGAGGATCTATACCATAACGGGTGCTCTAAATTCCTTGAAATAGACATCTACCGAAGCCGAAAAAAATCGACTTTTACCAAATTATTCTCAACGATTTCATCCGTTTCAAACTTAAGATGGGTACGGTGGCCATGACATTTACCCGGTATGTTGGATAGGAGGTCATGTGACCGTTAAATCTTTGCTGGTCTTTTTCTTATCAATTACAGAATTTACAGGAAAGGACAGACATCCATCATACATAGTTGTACGCAGATGATTTTGTTAAAATCTTAATAAGAAATGGGTTGTCTTCTTGCCACCTTTTACTCCATGTCCTTTTCTATAGTTTGTAAAAAGAGGAAAAAGATTGGGCAAGTTCTGCAGCGAACGTGGGAAATCAGCAATCTTGACCTAAATAATGTTGAAATTGACACTGTTTAATTATCTGGCGAGTATCATCATTTTTCCACATTTAAACAAAAAATATTGCGATTAATTGCATATGTTTTATTTTGAGTTTGAAAGACTGAAATAATATCATTTTTCGTGTTTGTATGTCAAACATATGAAATCACCGATGATTTGTAAAATGTAATTTTAATAGCTCATAGAAACACTTTATACCGAACCTGATGACATCTGCATGACACTTTATAATTATAGCTATTAGTCATATTGCAATTAACAATTTTTTTAGAAGAATTTTGACGACAAATTATATGAATCTATTGTTGTAGATTTTGGAGGCACGAAATTTTCACCCCGACCAATTTACAAGTACAATTGTACAAAGTGGGTGTGATGTTACCAAACCATTTAGGAATGAATTATTTTTCAAATAATTGCACGGAATCTTGATATAGACACTTGTTACATATATCGAGATTTAATCATTGATAAAATCTAAAGAAAATCTTCTTTTTTTGTTATTTATAGACGCAAGTCTTTTTGTTATTTAGGGACCGAATACCACAATACTTCTCACCTTACCAAAGATAATAATGGGATTAATTAGAAATTTGGGTATTATCTAAGCATTTTGATAAGGCCCCACCACAAAAATCTGTAAATGATCAATTCATATTTTTTGAGGCTTGAGCACTTAGCCACAAAAATTTGTTGAAGATAAATAAATTTGGTTACTGCTATTCTGCAGAATATTGGTTACAATAATTTTAGAGGAATGCAATCTTCGGACACAAATAGACCATAAAACCGCAATCTCCCAATCTCCCAGCATAGCTGCTATCTGTTCCTTAGACTGCACTCCCATGAACTCTGCCACGGGTGATCTGCCCATTTATATGGAAATGAGCTAGGGTTTCCCCGCAAGTGTTAAAGTTGTCTGCAAGTTAATGTTTAATAACATCATATAAAGACATGGTTTATCTGCCATGAGAGGAACCCCTCATAACAGGTGGCAGAGTCTTCGACTGGCACCGAAGTCAGATGACTTTGCTGCAGAGATATATAAAACCGGTAAAAAAATTTTGATCTGAATATCAGGAATACTGTGGCTTGGATGGCGAAGTGTCAATTTAGTGCCAAAATAAACAAATTCCCAAAGACAATGGGGTCTGAAACCTGATGGAAATGTGGTATTCTCCAAACTTGTGACCACCTATTGCCTAACCTGACAACCCCAAAGGATACGGCTTCCCATTCTACCACCTTTTGAACATGCTTGGTCAGCTCTGTGGTTTAAGTACCAGAGTTGCCAAGAATGAATAAAAAGCCCCCCTCCTGCCCGCTCCCTTGGTGACAAATTGGACGGCTGCTTTAAATAGTGGTGATAGCTTTGTCAGTACTGTGTCAAGTATATTTTATATATATATCCGGTTGTGACTTATATCGATTGTGACTATACACTGGCTTTGTCTACTGAGTAACACATTGGGTGCCACTAGTGGAGCAGGAGTTGCTTACTCATCCGGAGCACCTGAACTCACCCTGGTTTTTGTAGGGGTTCATGTTACTAGAGCTTTAGTTTTCAGTGTAGTGTTGTGTGTTCTATGTTTGTCTTTCGTTTCATTTTGTTTGCCATGGTTTTGTCTGTCTTCCGACTTAATGATTTCTGTCTGCCCCTTTGGTATCTTCGAATACCTTTTAGATTGGATAGTGTCTTAAATGTGGTCTAGTGTTTGTTGCCCACATAAAATTTTTCAGAAGAAATTTGTATGACTGCACATAGGCTTAAAGCTCAATATGAATCAACTAATAAACTACCTGTAAAATTACAGGCATAAAACATGGCCAGATCTTACTAGGGTTTAAATGCGACCTTGAAGAATTAGACAAATTTATATCATGAATCATACATGTAAGTCTTGATATGAAATATTTGGCAAGGAACCTATATTTAATGAATAGGCTGTAATAATATTTCAAGTCTGGTGTGAAAAGAAATTATATTTATTGACAATGTAACATATATTTACATATGTAGATCTAATAACAAAGGTATTTGTTAATCGTAATTATGAGTAGAGAAAAGTAATTAAAGGTTCGTTAAATCCTGGTTATTCCATTCTTGTTACGCGAGGGCATACACGTCTCATGTTGTGTAATGACATGTATTAATTCTTAACCTTTTGTGAGTAATTTACATGTACATGAATGACTGCCGGCATTGTCTTTCCTTTAATAATTTTTCGTCTGAACAATTATGTCAAATAATTTTTGTGACATAATCCTATGAGAACAAGGCATGTGGAAGCTTATTGGGTTAGTTTAGGAATGAATATTTTGTATCAGATGCAGAAAAGGGTTGGTTCATATTTCAAAGGGTACAATTCAGTTAGAAAAAGGAGATGTGTTATGATTGTTCGGGAGACAGCCAACCAAGACATGTGAATCTAGAACTTCTACAGGACTTCAATGAGGGTGCTACAGGGGGGTCCAGCGCACAGACGTACGAGAAATAAAATGTCATTTTACGAGAAATGAAAAATTATAATTTGGCTTGCACATTGCATTTTGATCAAGACATGCAAAATACAACATATTAGCCCTCTAGCACGAAAACACGTGAAATAAAAAGCAGTAAAAACGTTGCACGAAAATAACCCTGTACCACCCTCTTCAATAATGGACACATGTCCACACCCTATACAACTTGGTTTTAGAGCCAACTGCAATCCAAGACAAATATCATATGGCAGACAATTAAAAAAGTGTTACAAGCCATTTCAAGGGAGACGATCAAGTAAGGTTTGTTTTTTGCCGAGAAATTTGCACATCCTAAAAACCCTACTATAATTTTATCTTAAACTGTTTCCTCAATATGACATAAATGCTCTCATTTTGTCCAATTTATTTTTTCTATAAAAGTGCATGTGCTATTATGATGTAATTTGCCACTGGACGTTAAACATCAATCAATCAATCAATCAATCAATCAATACATATGATTTAACTTAAAAAGAGGGTCAACAAGAGTGTTGCCAATACTGATATGGCCAAAAAAGAGTATAATTGGACCTTTTCTAATTTGCTTTTGTGCCTTTTATCAACAGGGGCATTCAGTTTTATACCCGCCAAATGTATGTAAGTACATCTGTATTTCCATACCTCCATCAATACTTGGCAAAGATTTCTCGCCATTTCTGGTTTGAAGCATTATCTGATGGGGATTTGTACTGTGTCTCCCCTTTTCAGGTCTGTCATATGTCAACTTCCTGTTTGTTGGGATGGGGGCATACTTGTCCCCTATGTTCCATTTTTAGAGGAAGTTTGATTGGTTAAAATCCTTAAAGGGGAAGACATACAATCGTAACCAAGATACATTATATTGACTCTTGGCTAACCACTTTTTGCTCTTACTCCTTAATACTTAGTTGAGAAGCAGCGAATACCAATCTTAAGGTATTCGTACCCACGACCTTTTGTACTTCAGGCTTGCATGCATACTATGACACCACCGAGGCAGTCTGTTGAAAAGGAAAAATTATCCTGGTAATTAGATATATAATCAAAACCATAATGAAGACCCAAAAATTGTACTGATCATAAATCGTTTAACTTAGCTGTATTTCAGTCAATATGATGCAATATGAAGATAGAGATTTGAGGGGATTCATGATTTTTATTTTGAAACCAATACGAAATCACTCATTGGTAAATTGCCTTTGCTAGTTTAAATTTCCCCTTCACCAAATGATTATATTACATAAAGGTACATTGTACATGTATACACACTTTATGGGTACTGATGTATCGTATGAAGTTTAAAACCTTAGAAAAATACCAGGTTTAGGATTACGATTGTGAATTATGAAAAGAAATCTTAAGTTTCATGCTGATATGACGCTCGATCTGTTTGTTTACGGATGATATTTGTACAGTGAATATACCTGGTGTGGTTGGTAGATTTTTTTTCTGTCAACTGACATATATTACTTTTCTAGATGACTGTGAAGAAAACTTGTATTTTCCGAACAGATTACTGGTGATATTTACAATGAACATACCTGGTGTGGTTGGTAATTTTTTTTCTCTCACTGAGAAAATGATATGTTTCTTTTCTAGATGACCGTGAAGAAAACTTGTATTTTCCGAACAAAGCTAGATTTTGCTGGAGGGGGATCAACAGTTTGTGTATATTTGTATGTTTGAGTTAATTATAATTTTTTTTTATAAACAGTTGTGTTGACCTGTGATTCATTTAATGATTTTTTTGTTTGTTTTTTAGGAAGTAATTCGACAAATTTCCAAACTGACAAAGCAAGATATTGAAAGAGCAGAGAGAGCTAGAGTAGCAATTCAGGAACCACGGAATGGCATTGTCAGAAATCAAGGTAAGGTCACAGCGGTCATAAGGTCAATTGATTCTGTGTTTATTGGATGTGTTTACCAAAAAAATATCACAAATTGGGTATTTCCTGATCTCAAAACTAACAAATGTGAAAAAAAAACTTAAGGATTTGAGGAAATGCAATATTTAAATGGCTGTTCTTTATTTCAAGCATTATTTATGATTTTGATGATGAGTGATATTTTTCAATTTTTTTTAAACAGCTGTCTAGAGATACAAAGCTAGCTTTTGTCTCTTTTTGAAAAATCATACTTTTAATAGTTGAAATGTGTAAAAATATCCAACTGAAAAAGTATTACCTGACATGAACCTGCTTTTAGACAAATATAATTTATCATTTGTTTAATCTTTGAATGATTAAAAATGTTGAATTTAGAGGTGGCTTAAGGGGCATACATCTACACCATTTTGAATGAAAAAATGACAACTTTGTTGATTTCAAGTTTTCTTTATAGAATGTTGATATGCCTCATCCTATGTACTTTTTAAGTTGTAGTCCTTGACTTGCCCATTTAAAAGCATTTTACAGATTAACCTGTCTTGAATGACCATTGTCTAGAGAGAATACCTTTTTTGGAGACCAACCAAAAGTGTCAAAATATAACATAATTTACAAGAGATAAACCTCTTTTGGGAGACCACCAGACTTAAAGACCAATTCCTGATGACAGAAACGGTGGTCTGTCAAGACAGTTTCATCTGTTCAATGTTTTATCCTAATATGATGTACTGAACATATGTTTTTTAACACCTCTTCAAAAAATATTTCAGATTTCAAGCCAATCTCAAGAAAAATTTCTGATCGATCGGAAAGTCCGAATGTAAACCCAAGTCCTGTTGTAAGTCGAGGAATAGCTGTGTCAGAACAACAGCCCATCATGAATCAGACGACGCTTGTCAATGGAGATCAGACTCCGCCTCCAGTGCCCCCAAGGGCACCTATCACGAACAGGAGTCAAACACCTCCCGTGCCAGTTAACAGTCAATGTGTAATGGACACAGGCATAAGTAGTGTGGCTATGCAAACAAAAATTGCCCCAGCATCATCTGCTATTAAACCCTTACCTCACCCCCATAAACAATACATCGCCACTAGTGTACCGATCAAACCAAAGACACAATCGCCTCAGCCGTCACCGCAGGGGAGCATGCCTGTTACGCCTAACAGAGGCATGAGTCCAGTAACTGTTCAGAGACCTGTCATTCATCAGGTTGCTAGTCAACCAGTGCGCGTGCCAACAAGTGCGGGTGGCAATATTACAATTCGGTATAAACAGCAACCTCCGCCTCCATACTCACAAACTCAGTCAAGCATGAACAATACTGTGATTCATATACATCCAAATGCACATGAACAAATTAATTATTATCCTGGACACCCTCCTGAGTATGTTTCTAACATGGGTGTTAATGACATGAACAATGTGCCATTAAACGTGCAGAATTTACAAATGAGGGGAGGTGGCGGTTGTCCTTCACCTATGGAGGCATGGTCAGCAAAAACTTCATCTATAGTAATGACCCCAGTGAAAAGTCAGGTGGTTCAAAAGCCCAAATTGCAAACAGCTACCGCACCTGGGCCAAATTTACCAATGACGTCACAACAACAGAACTATATTTCTTCATTTCAAGCCCAGATCAACCCTAATCAGGGATCACCTGTAACGATCCCCAATCCAGCAATGCGAGATGTGCAAATAAGAATTATGCATAATCAGCAAGAAGCATATAATTTACCGCAGGATGGGACATATTATCATGGAAATGGCAGGCCGCAAATTCAAATAAATTTACCAAATAGTCGGAAAGGAAATGTGCCACCACCTGCATACGGAATGCACAATAATTTACAGAACTTTTATGATCATTATAGATCTGATAATTCCACGCCGAGGTCTGGGTCCCCTGTGTCTCGGACTACAAATCAATCTCCCATGTCAATGTTATCAAATGCTTCATCACCATCAACGAACTCTGATATTCCAGATAAACCCCCGCCCCCTTATCCTGGTCGAATTTCCCATCCGCATATACCTCATGGACCTGTTCAAATTGTGACCCCCATACCGCAGCATCAGACCCCTATAGGTATAACAAATATGATACGGACTATAACTCATCCAAATCCTCAGCAAAATGAACAACCACCGTTGCCGCCACGGGTACCGAAACCCGGAAATGTTCCGATACCTAGTTCTGAATCTGCATCAGACACTTCAAGACCACCACCCATTCCCCCGCCGCCCGCTTCAAAACAATCACAAGTGACTTTACAACAATCCCAAATGACTATACAACAAAAAGATGACGATACAGACACTGAAACATTGTCGACAGTGTCTGAAAGTAGTATGCATGAAAAAACCCGGTGTACTTCCCCAATGCCTGAAAGGAAACCAGAGGCAAAAGAAAAGGATAAATTACGGAAAGATACATTGGTGCGGAACTATTCACCTCAAGCTTTCAAATTTTTCATGGAACAACATGTTGAAAATTTATTGAAATCTCACAAAGAGAGAGAAAAAAGACGAATACAGTTAGAACGAGAAATGTCGAAAGTGGGATTATCTGAAGAAGCTCAATGTCAAATGAGGCGAATGCTTCATCAGAAGGAGTCAAATTATATCCGATTAAAACGGGCAAAAATGGAAAAATCATTGTTTCATAAAATTCAAACTCTTGGTGTTGGTGCTTTTGGGGAAGTTACACTGGTGCGCAAAAAAGATGTTGGTCATCTTTATGCAATGAAAACATTACGGAAAAGCGATGTGCTAAAAAGAAATCAAGTAGCTCATGTGAAAGCTGAAAGAGATATTTTAGCGGAAGCGGACAATGAATGGGTAGTGAAATTATATTATTCGTTTCAAGATCGGGATAATTTATATTTTGTGATGGATTATGTGCCTGGTGGTGACCTCATGGGATTACTTATAAAAAAAGGAATCTTTGAGGAACCATTAGCTATTCATTATATTGGAGAATTAGTGCTAGCGATTGAAAGTGTACATAAAATGGGATTTATTCATCGTGATATTAAACCGGATAACATTCTAATTGATCGTGATGGACATATCAAACTAACAGATTTTGGATTATGTACAGGATTTCGTTGGACCCATAATTCCAAGTACTACCAAAAAGGTGGGTATATTACATAGTAGCAATAACTGATTTTCCTAACCTGTGATGCATCTGTAATTTGTATGTTTTTGTATGAGTTGTCTCCCATGAAGGAAGGTATCTCAATATAGCTGTAATGAGAGAAACCTTAAATATTGTTATTTTTGGCAAAATACACAATATTTACCAGAGAAAAAATTGGTCCGATGCACATTTATAAATCAAACAAAAAGATTGATTTTTGCTTTGAATTTTAGATGAAATGAAATTTAAAAAAAAATAAAAACCTAAATTTCACCCTTACAGCTATGTTGATTTACCGTCCCATATGGGAGACAACTCTTATAAATCCAGAGATACAAAAAGAGGGAATTTATTCTTAGGTGTTACTTTGTAAAATTGCTACATATTATCACATTAAAGTCCATTTCTCAATAAATCAATAACTTAAGTTTCATTTGTTAAGCACATCAGTCATTAAATATACTGATGTTATGACATACCTTTGTTAAATAAGGCTGGTGTGTGTCCATGTATTTATAGGGTAAAAGCTGTTTATACAGGCAAGACATTTTAGTGTCCACACTTGTTTGAGTTTTGATAACAAAGTTTACCTTTTTATAGCCCACTTGGCACAAAAGGCCAAGAGCTTTTTCTATCACTTTTTTATCTGTCGACCTTCTGTTATCACATTTACAAAAAATTTCTTCTTTAAACTATAGGACCAATTTTGACAAAACTTTGTTGGCATGGTGTTTCCGAAATTTACTCCAATGACCCCAACCTCAGATCAAGATAACCCCCAGGCTAAAAATTAAAAAAAAGTCGGATGAATTTTTTTAAAATCTCCTCTGAATCCTCTGAAGCCAATCTTAGCCAAACTTATAATAAATGATCCTTGGCTGGTTTCTTTCCAAAATTGTATCTGATAACTCTGTACTCCAACCAGAATGACACCAGGCTAAAATTAGAAAAGAAATGAGAAGGAATGTTTAAAAATGACCCCCAACATTTGATCAAGATGGTGGCCTGACTAAAAATAGAAAAAAAGGGGGTTACAATTTTCAAAATCTCTTCTAAAACTACAAAGCCAGTCTTAACCATATTTCCCTGAAATTATCCTTGGGTGGACCCTTTTCCAAAGGTTTGTTTGATGACTCTGACCTCCAACCAAGATGGCTACAAAAATGCAAAAAGAGCAGTGGCGGATCCAGGGTGCAGGGGTGCCCAGGCCCCTTTAAAACATAACTAGAGACTCCCAGGAGCCTGTAATCAATCACCTGTCTCAAAGTTGTCTTGAAAACAGCCTTGTATTTAAACTTTGGGCAGAATACCCTAAGAAACAATCATACAAAGTTACATCTAAATCCATTTAGTAGTTTCAGAGGAGAAGATTTTTTAAACTGTAACTTCAAAATCAGCTTAAAAAAACATCCAAAAAGGGCAATATCTCCAACAAGACTTAAGGAATTTCCTTGAAAATTTCACCACAGATAGATTTCCTCATACTGAACACTTTTATCCTATAATAGTAAGAATTTAGCTAATGTTAACGGTTTTTAGAATATCTTAAAATCGTTCTATTTTTAGTAATGGCAGCTATGTTTTTCAACGGATAAAAAATCTAAACATAAACTTTGTGCAAAATACCCTAAGGAACAATCATACAAAGTTTCATCTAAATCCATTCAGTAGTTTCGGATGAGAAGATTTTTAAAACTTTAACTTTAAAATTAGCTAAAAATGTTAAAAAAGGGCAATAGCTCCACCAAGAGAAAGGGGATTTCCACAAAAATTTCACCACAGATATATTTTATCATGCTGAACACTTTAACCCTGTCAGAATTTGGCTAAAGGTAACAGTTTTTGAGATATATATAAAAATCTTCAGTCAGAGGCCTATGTTCTATTTTTAGAAATGGCAGCCACGTTTTTCAACGGATCAAAAATAGAAGCATAATCCTTGTGCAGAATACCCGAAGGAACAATCACACAAAGTTTCATCTAATTCCATTCAGTAGTTTCAGAGTAGAAGATTTTTAAAACTTTAACTTCAAAATTAGCTAAACAAATGTCTAAAAAGGGCCATAACTCCTACAAGAAATAAGGGATTTACACAAAAACTTCACCACAGATAGATTTCATCCTGCTGACTCAGAATTTGGCTAAAGGTGACCGTTTTTGAGATATTTGTGAAAATCTTTGGTCAGACCCTATGTTCTATTTTTAATAACGGCAGCCTTTTTTTTCAACGGATCAAAAAATCGAAGGACAAACTTTGTGCATAATGCCCTAAGAAACAATCATACAAAGTTGCATCCAAATCAATTCAGTAGTTTCAGAGGAGAAGAACTTCAAAATCAGTTAAAAAAATGTCTAAAAAGGGCCATAACTCCTACAAGAGATCAGGGATTGCCACAAAAATTTTATCAAAGATAGATTATATCATGCTGAACACTTTTACCTTGTTAGCATTTTTTAAAGGGAACAGTTTTTGAGATATATTCAAAAATCTTCGGTCAGATCCCTATAGCTATGTTCTATTTTTAGTAACAGCAGCCATGTTTTTCAAGCCAGGTGAGCTAGAAATGATAACTTAGGTGCTTCGCAAGCGCAGCATGATACGACCAAAGCAAGTTGACATGTGAAAGGTGAACAAATGAACCTTTGGGTAAGTGTGGACACAGTATTTTGTTGGACACAATAATGTGCTGGACAAAGTCATGTGTTGAACAAAGTTTTGATTCATATTATCCTCAAAACTGGTGTCACTTTGTTTATTTTTTCATAAGGAATCATTTGGGAAAAAAACCATCAAAATCATAATTTCATACATGTATTATACGAAACTGAATTCCCCTCCCGCCACTACTTTGACCCCTTTTAACTCAAAAACGGTTAAAAAATAGAGAAAATCTGTTGACATACCACTGAAAGCTCTCATTGAGAGGAATTAAATGCAAAAAAAAACCCATCAAAATCGGATGAAAAATAAAAATTTCTTATTTCCTGCAAAATCATATTTTTTAACCCTTTGACCCATTTTATACAAAAATCTGAAAAGGCTACAAAAAATGCTTGGAGTAACTTTTGTTACATTTTTTTATGAAGAATCATTTGGAAAAAAGCCTATAAAATCAGATTAAAAATAAAATTTTTCCATATCATACGAACCGCATTTATACAAAAAGTGGAAAAAGCTACAAAAAATTGCTTGAAGTAACTTATGTTGCATTTTTTATGAGAAATCATTTGGAAAAAACCCCATCGAAATTGGATCAAAAATAAAATTTTTCCATAATATACCAAACTGAATTAACCCTCCCCCACCCCCACTACTTTGACCCCTTTTAGCTCGAAAAAGATACGAGATAGAGAAAGTCAGTTGACATGCTACTGAAAGCTCTCATTGAGAGGAATAAAATGAAAAAAAACCCATCAAAATCGGATGAAAAATAAAAATTTCTTGTCTCCTGCAAAATCGCATTTTTTAAACCCTTTGA
>JARWCS010000050.1:1191918-1211655 GCA_034783895.1 Geukensia demissa
AATTTTATTTTTTTTCAACATCTTGAAAAAATCGGGTCGGCGGATCCGTAAACCAACAAATTAAAAAACTGTGGCCTAAAGAGATTAATAAACAGGCAACAACATAAATGTGGATGTCAAGATTTGACTATTTCTATTAAACTCTTCTACCTACTAAATGAGATAATTATAGATTCTGCATTCTGATATGTATTTCCATGATAAGATAAACAAAACAAAAAAAAACATAGTTAGTACTGATCAAAAACAATATTATGCCTTACAAAATAGTCAAAAAAAATTTTCATTGACAAAAAAAAAAGAAAACAAAAAATGCTATTAGAAACAAACATGCGTTTTTCATATCAAGTCATATAAAATGCATGGCTGTAGGTGGAGAACAGTATATGGCTGTCAAGATACCAAACGATAGTCAATGTATATAGAATATGCCGTATTCCTAATATTAAACGCTGACGGCAAATTAAAACGTTTACAATGGGGAGCTCATTAGAATTGACTAATTCATGAATTTTTCAAGTCTGGTTTGAAATATTTTTTCAATTAAATGTCCCTGGATTTCAAATTGGAAGGGGGGTGGGGGGCTTAAATAGTCAATTAAAAATCAAAATTTAGGTGAAGTGGGGCTAATAGCAACAGGGGGGCACTAAATAAGAGGAATATGGTAATTAATTTGGAACTAAAATGGTTTTTTTGAACACCTTTTCTTGGAAAGTCCTAGTATTCAAATCTTCTACCCAAAATAATGACAAATTAACTTGATGTGAACTTATAACAACCTTCTACAACCATATTTCAAAATAAATATCAAATGTTTTCAAATTTCATCAACCTATAATGACCTTCACATTGAATCTCAAAACGGCAGTGTCTTCAGAGAATACAATATTTTAGAATGAATTCATATCAAGCTAATTATACAATATTTTGACTGTCAAGGAAAATTAAAAAAAGAACCCATAATGAAAATTTAAATTTCCTGTACATAGCAATGTATTGAATTGATTTGGTTTTTAACAGCCATATAAAATGAGTATATTTAATATCTATACTATGGTGGAAGTTCGTTCAAAGGTGGGTTGATAATTTTTTGTGATATACAGTGAAATGTATTGCAGTTATATATATATAATGCTGTACAAATATTAGTACAATAAATTGCACTTGTAGCAAAAAATCTCATTATTAAAATGTTCGCGACCTTTGAACAACAGCATTCCTATTTTGATTTTCAAAACTAAAGGCAATATAAAATAAAAATAAACATTGTAATGACCTGGTCAATGTGAATGACTATTATTATGCAAATTTATGCGAGTATTTAAACAAAAACATTTTTTTCTGATAAAAACGTGTTGAAAAAAATGATCAAGATTCTGTAATTAATCAATTCAAGTTTTTTTTTTAATTTTCCTTCAAATTTTTCATCACTCTATACATGTACTTAAATTGGCAAAAAAAAAAAAAAAAAACTAAAAATTACAGATTATATCATGAAATAAACTTTTCATCAAGTACTGATGTTCAAAGGGATAGCAATTATGTACAATATGTAACAAAATATTTACTACTGTGAACTGTTAAAGACATCTCTCATTTTTCAAGTAGGTAAACTAGGTCACATGAATAAATCACATGATGAGTTTTTAAATCACAATTTCATTGCATAGCGACTATTATCATTATCTGATTAATAAAGCAATGAATATTCAACAACGTTAATACTATACAAAATTGGTGCATAATTAACATAGAACAGCTCATTTACATAATATAAAATGCTGACAAAATAGTCATTTTTGTTCAAACTTTCTGATTTGATATGATTTTGCTACTTGTTAAAAACAAGCAAATTAAGTACAATTAAGTACAATGTAACTGATATATTGCTCTAGATCATTGAAGCAAAAATTAACAGCTAACAAAATAAGAATTTAGAGAGTATTCAATCAATTATACGAGTAATTTTTTTTCCAATTACAAAGTTATCCACGGACAAAATAAAACTAAAAAAAATATTTTCTCAAATTTGAAATGGTCAAAATTTGAACAAAAAAATTTAAATGCAATCAATAGGTTTCTTCCCTTGGGGGGAATTCCCAATTCAGCACCAACCAGACAATGTCGAGTTATTCTGCATAAAGATCAAAATCTGAATAAAAAACTTTTCTAGTTAATATCTTAAGTACTTTATGCCAAAATTAGAGAAATATACAATAAAATATATCCATAAATTAATCTCTTTGAAGCTCTAATGATATGATTTGTTCTATACATGTGAATATTATAAGCAATGTTACCATACTGACAGAAAACCAGTTACCATGGAAATATTTCATAATTATATAAAGCCATAGCAATACAAACATGTTACAAAATAAAATCACATGATTGTGTTACCATGGCAATTTATACTGGTTATTTGTGAAAATATCACAAACATGTCACCATAGCAATCAAGAAAATTTACTATGGATAGAGGTTCAAAATTAATCAAAAAATTGTCAAGACATGTCAAAATACTACTTTTGAAAAAAAAAAATTACTACATTTTACCTTGAACACAGAAAAATTTTGAGCCTCTTTTTGGAAGACACCACAATATTATTTAAGTAACAGTAAAAGCACAAAATACTAAATGTCTACGTTTTAAACAATAAAATATGAATATTATACATAAACAATAGACTTCTGTTAATAACAATGTGTTTTCAGCTGAGGTGAATAAATGCAAGATTTTTTTTACATAACAATGTTAAACTTGAGTATAATTACAAACAAGTATAATAAACAGTTAGTTTGTCAGGCACTTAACTGGTGATAATTTTTGTTGGCACGGATTCGGTTCACCCAATCCTGGACAAAAGTTATTGAATCTGTGGTCCTGAGTTAGTCTTGGAGTATGATGACCCGAGTTAGTGTTTATTCAGCATTCTGTGGTACCCACCACAATAAGAATTCTCGGGTGCACAGTAAACTCCTACCAAGCCCTGGTTACTAGTGGAAGCGGATCAGGCATGGGATCTTTGTGACCAGGATTGTGTTAGTTGAATGCAGCTGAAGTTTTAGTGAAAATAAAAAGAAAAAAGAAATTGTTAGTTAAATACAGCTACCTTGTTCATTCTGATATTGTCACTAGTAAGGCACTACTTACTAGTTAGAAGTGTGCTGACTCTTCAATCTCATGCTCGACTAATGGGACTCAATATTTGAAGACACAGAAAGACTAAAAAATTTTGTTAATTTGCCTTTATAAGAAATAAAACATTTAAAGTTAGCACTATGAATTTCGACAACACGCTTGTTGCAATATGGTTTAACTCATTTAAAATTAAGTAATATATATATATCCAACCATGCTTTGACCATGGATAAAAAAAAAAGAGAGGGCCCAAGCAAAGGTCAAAGGTCAAGCGATGAAAAGTTGATTTTGGTCTCACAGCACAAAAGTTTTTATTACAGCACAACTCTAAACAGTTAGTAATGCCACATTAGTGATAAGTAAAGCCTATAAATAGAATATTATAAGAATACTCGTGACTAGTCCTTAGGTGCAATCTATGTATTATTAGAATATCCATAAACCATACAATATTAGAAGCTACATAAGATATTTGTAGAACTGTCGTCTGCTAATTTTTCATATTGTTGTCGGCCATTTTTAAATCTTGACATCAATCAATTTCATTCTTTAATTTTTTTTAACAAAAGTTTACAATGCAGCAGTCAAGAAACTTGCTTCATTCTAAACTTCTGCTTTTTTTCAACACTCTAGGAATATATATGTTTAATTATACTGATATACCCCTTGAAGCCTAATACATCAAGCAAAGCATTATTGTTTTTGTATATGTGTATTCCCTTCCAAGAGCAATAAGTTTGAATAAGATCTGCTTGAAGAAGTCTATAAGCTCACTTTTATTTTTGTATATCTATCAGCTAACTGAAAGCTGGCGTTTTTATGTCACAGTTCCAATACTCATGTCAACTGAATGAATTCAGACTTCCGTTCATTTTTAAAAAATTTCTTTATTGGATAAAAAACATGTAAAAATGTATAACAATTGCACGCATTTCACGTGTTTGACAAATAAAATCAAGTGTTTTGCTAAAACATTCAACAATAATCTGTACAAGATATGAATATAAATGCAACATTTGAGCGAATTCAATAATGGAATGTAGTACAATCACACCTCAAACTGTAATGGGAAACATAACTGTAATTACCTCCCTTGATCAAGTTACCACATATGGCAAATGGGCAGACAATCTGCCATTTACATATGCAAAATTAAAATTATCTGCCTTCTCCACTTATATGGTATCTAGGTAAAGGGAAATAATCCACTGATATTTCTCATTAGACCATAATGCTACCTGGCTGTCAGGAAATTTTAAATTCCAAAAAAATATTTTCATCTATTAACTTTCCCTTAAAGCTTACATCTGTGAGAGATCTCAATTAGTAAGAGAAATTTTTTTTTCAGTAAGGGTGGAAAGATGCATACTTTCTTAAAACAAACTGATGCAAATATTTAAAAGTGTCACTTGTTCTAGCGGTAATCGTATCGTCATCTAGACAAAAGTTTAAGAATCCAAGCAAAAATTTCTGATGTGTAGATTGAGTAAACTATAAAGCAAATGTCACCAAGGTTACAGACAAATAACATTATGACTTAACACCAGTTTGACAAAACACAGCACGACACAACATTAAATATTGCAATAGCGCTAATACTTTTGATAAATGCTCTTTTTTTTCCTGAGACAAGTTCTAACAATTAACACAGACTTTAAGACTCAAAAATATTTCTGTTTTACTTTTAACTAAATAAAATTTCTACTTTCCAGCAACTCCAGAAATTTTTGGTTATGTCAACTTTTAATAATTCCTTTAAGCTATATATATATATATATTATGGCAATAAATTCACATAGCATGGGACACTGATGCCCACATCCTGGCAAACAGGAAGTAGACATATGATGGACCTGAAATAGGGAGACACAGTACAAATCCCAATGGTAATGCTTCAGACCAAATATAAAATCTGATCCAACATAAACAAGCCGAGAGATCTTTGATGAAAACTGACAGGTACAGACAGGGATAGAACTTAATGCCCTGTTGACTAAATGCGGGGGCATAACATAAAAATAAAACTAATAATATTATTTTTTTTCAATTTTCAGAAATATATTTGCAGTCTGAAAGTGTTAGAAATGTTCCTATAATTTTATTGTGAATATCTTTTCTCCAAATTACTTAGGATTAAATGATTTGATTGGATGCAATAGGTAAAACAACCTAACATAAGAAATTGAACAGTACGGCACGTCACATAAAACACTGAATATTTTGTAATATAAAAAAAAATCTAATAAAGTCGAAAAATGTAAATATATATAATAAATATGTCTTGGTAGAAATAAAACATGAAATATAAGAAATTGCAAATAAAATTTTGATTGTCAATCTAGTAAAATATCTACTCTACACAAATACTGTGGTCAAATAAAAAATTCCTTTTAATATTTTCAGAAACTTCTTTTTGTCCACAATAATTCTAGGTAGATATTTTACCCTTCAAAAGGTCAAGGGTCATACAATAGTAAAACTAACCTTTTCTTAATCTATTATGAGAGTGAAACCCTTGCATAAGGGTGCGTTCTCATTCCTTCGATAGCCCTCCGGATTTTAGGTACAGCACCTGCAATAGCTCAATATTATAGTTTTCTTTCTATTATATAAAAACAACAGAGGGAAACTAAAGGATCAATTCAGCCATTTTGATACCATTAATTACCAAAAAATGAAGATGTCATGAAACTGACATCAGATGTCAATATTAGAAAATGAAAAACATATTTTTCTGTTGTTATAAAAATGTGTCAATTTGTTAAAATGAACCCCAAAATCTTTTGTTAATTACAAATTGACAATTAATGACATGAACATATCAACCATTAACAAAAATTTAGCACCGGATTTTATAAATAGTAAGCAGGTTATTATATAATATGGTCACATGATATCAAAATGGCTGAAAGACTGGCACCTCCTGGTTAATAAAATAAATATACATAATTGCGTAATCATCAATTTAACAATAACAAAATATAATAATAATAACTTTGGATTGATTTGTATACATAAAACCTTTGAAAGACAACTGGTTCTAAAATTAAAGCCACAGGGATTTATAGCTAGGGAAACTGTTAATTCTTGTTAAATTGTGAAAGTTAACAAATTGGTTAATAGTATTAAAATTTCTGCTCAATATAACAAGTATTTACAACTGTTTTAATTAATTTAAATTAGGTCAAATAAAAAAAAATATTATTAATTCCCTAGTGAGGTTAATTCGACAACCAGGAGATGTAATGGGGACTTAATTACAATGGAGACAAGCTGAAATTAATCTTAATAAACAAAAGAAAACACAATGGCAACAAAAATAGTTAAAATCCTATTATATGTACACTTTAAAACCACCACCAAACGTTTTATAGTTTTGTTACAGTGAATAGCCACGCTTTTTTCTACCTCGCCATGTCCTACTTTTTACCTGTGACGAGAAACAAACCGTAAATTTTACACCAACTTTCGAGAAAATTTAACTCAACTTTCAAAAAAAATCTGTATATAATAATCTTTTAATTTTTGCCCACATTCTTACACTTCTCTCCAGTATACTAAAGTTTCAACTTCAAATCAGCTTAAAAATGAAAAATACACAATCTAAATAAAATTTGGCCTGTTCTAGCACTTTTCAAGTCTTCAAGGAATGTAATTTCAACACATAGCACTAATTCGTAAACTAAGCACAATTCCCTTGACATTTTTAATAGGAATGTTTTTTTCTGGTAACAAAGCAAGGAGTTTCATTAAATGCATTAAAATTATTGAACATTTTATACATGTTATAAGGGATTATTAATTGCATAACATTTTGAATAATTTTTGTTACCGGGACTAAAATGAAAGTAACAATATTATACTTGAAAAACATACCGTCAAATCCTCATTCTGGTAAGCATGTAAAGTAACAGACAATTCTTTCAGAAATATGATACACGAACTTATACACTTTTCAAAGTTTCTGACATATTTGGAATGATATTTCGGATAACAGAATCCAAAGATGCTGACCCCATCATTAGAATTTTTTTTTCAATTCTTTTTTATTTGTCCAAACTAATAATTTTTCTAATTTTAAATCACCTGGTTCAACAATCAAACGGTCAAATGAAATCTCTCATTTTTTTACTATCATGTTGTAAATAGTGAATTGATCTGAAATAATTGGCATCTTTGAATTTTATCTCGAGTTTTTTTTTTAAATTTCATGAAGAATGAAGAATTAATTAAAAAATAGTCTTGACCATGATATAAAGTATTTTTCTTGCTTGTATAATCAAACAAACAAAAAATTTACCAGAATTCCAGCCAAATTTAAGGATGAGGAATTGCAACTTGAAATACACGAAATTTTGAAATGTTTGCCAAACCCACATGCAGAAAATGAAATCATGTTAAACATTTGAATATATTAATGATAATTAACATTCAAAACTATTTACAGATAATAATATACATAAAAATATAAATATAAGGTATAATTTAAAATTGTAGATTATACAAAACAGACATATATTAAATATATTGTCTTGGGATTTCATTGGATAAAATCCTGATTGTCATAGTTTGGGGGACTACCAACTAAAGTTGCTGGGGAAATGTGGAATGATTTGTGATGACTGAATGAGCAGTGTGATGTCTATCTCACGAAAGAAAACATACCAGCTGCAGTTTGATCAAGAGGACTTGGGTATTCGATGATTGATGCAGCGGGAGCGAGCCCGTAAGGATATTCGCTGTAAGGGTTGTATATTAAACTGGTGGCTCCAGTGGCATCGTTGGGCGACACTAAAGGTGGTGGTGGCCCGCCACTCATCAGACCGGCTGAACTTGTAACAATGTTTGGCATTCTGGGTGCTAGAATGAGCGGTGCTCCTGCAGGCGTGGGTGATCGTAATTGTTGTTGCATTCCAGTCAACGGTGATGCTGTTGCTATCATTCTTGGCGCCTCTGCAAAATTGTCACAATAATTCCTGTATACTACAAGATCACAAAAATTTATTATTAATAAATTTCTGTTCTACAAACTACTTTCATGAAAATAGTTTTTAACTTTCCTACACTTTCATTTCTAGACATACATGTAAATATTATTCTTCATCATGTAAACAACAATTAATTTCTTTTTTTTTCTTGAAAGTCAAGCATTTTTCTTTTTAACCTGAATATAAATCAACTCTAACCCAGATGTTTTGAATTTACATGATTTAAGCGTTCATTTCTTTGCTTTGAATATCACTTTCATAACAGAAGGATAATCAAATTTACTTCTGACATAAACCTTAGATTTCCTGATGAAAAACAGATCTAGAGCTTCTTATGAACAATTAGGATCAGCAATCAACATATTAAAGACATACAGCGAAAATAACAAACCAAAAAGCCATGTTATTTAACAGCATTTCAAACAGGGAATTTACAGAAAACTTTTCACCCAAAGTTTGGTTTTATTTTTTTTTTGCTTTAATAAAAAACAAAGGACCTGGTTCCAGGATTTCCAATTTTATCAGAACTATTACAATTAAAACATTTTTCAAGAACTACACAAAAATAGGAAAGTCTATCAGTAAATCTATCCAAAACGTCAAGCAAGTAAGTAAATTTTGCTGAAAAGCCTTGGCTTATGATTCTAAAGGAAACATAAAATCTGGCAAACCCAATAACTGACTAATCAAATTTCAGCTCACAAATTTATATAACCTCCCTGCACCTATTTCTTAACTCTGAAACTATGGGGCTTGCAGCATCTTAGGAAAAACTAAATTGTGATGTTTTATGAACTGGAACCAGTGTTTATTTTATATTTAGCATTTTTCAATAAACATTTTTAGCATACAACATTCAACATCAAATGCTAAAATCCAAACCCAAACCAGAATTTCCGTTGCTTTAAAGTTTTCGATAGATCAAGACTTTCGATTGGTTGGTTGGTGTTAGTGACAGACAAGGTGTTAGTTTTCAAGTTGTGAAATGTAACGCACCCTGGCCGGTCAATCGGGTAGGGTCTGCCGTGAGCCCTGTTCCATTAAGTGTAGCAAAAGGATTGGCAAGTTGGGAAGTAAAGATCATTCTACCATCCACTAAAAATCAAAGAAATCACAAATCTGTTAATACTGTCAAAAGTTACAAATTGATGCTCAATTTATATTGCACTTTCTCACAACATCTACTAAGTAAATAACTCAATGTATTGCTAAGTCTTAAAACCATAATAAACAATTTCTATTATTCTCATCCAAATTTACAGAAAAATTAGTTTCGGGTGAATAAGTTTTTTTAATTCTTTGGCTTTGTTATATTTTAGAACAATAAAAATCACTAAAAATGGAAAGGGGTTATAAAAATGTCAAGAATCTAGGATTTTTAAAAAAAATTATGCCCATACATGTACTGATATGCAGCATAAATTTTGAACTCTTGTAATTTGATATTAAATTTGTTGGTCAAATCAGATTTTCCCGAGAAAATCAAATCCATATTCATCTCCTCTGAGAACTTTTGCTGATGATGAAAAATTCATATAAATGTAAATTGTGAGTAACTGAATATACTTGAAAGTTAAGAGAAAGTGCAAAGTTTCAAGAAAGCACCAGAATGTCTGAAATATCTCTTGTATAATCAGTCACTGGTGATTTATCTACATGCACAATTCAAAGTTGGCAAAATTGGTTGTTCTAACTTCAATCAACATAACTGTAATATGTAAAACTTATCTTTATCTTTGGATTTGATGAATTAATAAAATAGCAAAATTAAAATGTAAATCTTGCATGCACATTTTACAATTTAATTTTTTTTCAAATTTAATTATTTCTATCCCACTAAAGCACACAATGAATTAGAGACAACAATTTTGGTTGCTGCCTTGGACAGCTTCTTTTAAATCTGCTGCAACTAAATGAATTATTAAAATGCCACTTAGGTGGTAACAATCCTTATTTACAATGCAACAGTTCTTCAACATTTTATGATTTTCTATACTTCATGGCATGTAAGATTTACATCAAATACAATGTCTAAATTTTTAATAAATTAATCATTTTCAAAAATACAGCATCTTGAAATTGTGGAATTTTCACCAAATAAACCTGAACACCTGCCTCATAGTCATACTTGACATGTACACTTTTGTACATACACAGTAAAGCCATTTTCATATAATTTTTTTTTGACAAAACACCAAAGGAGGCATGAATCCCCCTTTCAGGATTTTACATTGAATTCCAAAATTTCAAGTGCTATCATACAATAACATAATCTGTACAAAACTACCAAACATCAACTTTTTTCTTTTTGAACAAGTAATTTTTTTGACATATTTACTTCTTGTTTATGTTAACATGGTAAAATGTTCATGATAAATCTTGAAATTGAAAGTTTTGTACAGATGATCAATAAACAACAAATCAACAATGAAATTTACAATAAATACCATGCAACAGTAAACCCCAAATCATAATAATAAGCCCAAAAACCCATATCATGCTGCTGTCTCCGATATTTACATTTAAAGAACATGCAAAATAACTATAAAAATATTTGAATACTGAATGAAAAATGATTATATTTAATACATGGGGGTGTTGAAATTTGATAAAAAGATGAAAAATATTTTGAGAACATTGAAAGAAAGAAAAAAGAAAAAAAGAACTACACTTTTCCCAACACCACAGAAATAGAAAAAACATAGTGCCATAGATATAAGGTGTGTTGAAATATGAAGGTAAAGATGTCAAAAATCAAAACAAAAAATTCAGATTTTTACTAAAAATATTTAAATACAATTTAATGATGTGGTAATTTCCTGATAAATTACAAGTGAATACAAGTTTTCATCCATCCTCAATTAAATTCAAATTTTACACATTTATGGCCAATGATCAAAAAAGAAGGTCAAATAATTTCAAGGTTTTTAAAAAATCCAATAACACACTTTTATGTGTCATGATAATCATTCCAAGGTAAAAATGCTGATTAACATCCAATTTTACCTGTTAAAATGTTTCATTGACATAAAATGGAAATTTGACTTGTTTCTATAAGGAAGTTTTAGAAAATGATCATCTATACCTTCAAGAATATATAGAAATCTATTAAAACCATATAAAAAAGTGCAAGGTGAAAAGTCTATATCTATGTAAAATGACTACAAAGGGGAGGTAACTCAAGTTACCTATATAGTGTGTGAAAAAAATGACAGCAAATTCTATTAAACCAAAATTGTATTAAAAAATACAAAATACCAAGAAATAAATAGCAAAATGTATCATGCATCTAGTCACAACCAAGATGTGTAGCCTCATTCGGATGCAAAGAGTATATAAAGTGACAGGCATAAAAAATGGGGAAGCTAATTCCACTGCACACCGACTTGGCAGCTATATACAGGCCACCGAACTTACGAGTCGTAGATGTTTGTGAGGCCGATGATGTAGAAGGTTTAGAAGTGTCACGATAAGTGCCATTTATGATAGCTAACTCCATAAGTTGTCGTTTCTTTAAATCATCCTCCCCGTCCGGCTGAAAAAAGGCAACAATAATTATCAAAACATAACCAACATGATAATATCGGCAGTGTTTGCCTGCCAACACTTACGCGTTAAAGTTGGGATCATTGCTTTTGCCTGATCTCTATATGTTCCGTTTAATATGGCAAGTTCCATTAATTGCATTTTCTTCAGGTCATCCTCACCTTCGGGCTGAAAGTAGACCATACACAGTTAGGGACTGTTTCAAAGTGTTAGTTTTCAAAATGTGGTTAGTTCAGATTCTGGGCAGTTTCAAAATGTAATTTTGGTTATCATAACAAACTGAGGGATAGTCTCAAAGTGTTTTTTTTTATCTTTTAATTCAGAAAGAAATCAGGGATATTTCAAAATGTGTTTTTGCCCATCTAGAGTTAACAGAAACTTTATTTGTAATCATACACTTGTTGGTCAGTGAGTTTTAACAAAGCCCTCCCAATATCTCCAATACCATTTCAGTTGGAAAAAGACAACCAATGTATTGTCACCCAGGTGGCTGTCAATGAAAGTATGAATGAAACTGACAAGCGGAAAATGTTACAAATCTGAAAATTAAAAGCTCGCTGACCTGTTACATTTATAAAGTTCATCAGGTATAACATCATTATCTGACCATTAATCTTTGAATTTGCTGCAAAACTGGACTCACACACTTAACTATCAACAATAAACAGTTTAGTTTAGGTGTAAAGATATTCATCAGTGAAGGAGGTGAAAGCTTCATCTATCATGCTAAGAACTGAAGTTGCTACCATCAAAAATTTACTACACCAAACATTGTTATTTGAGCTGCCCATGTTTAAGGTTCTTGACCACTCCACAACTAAAAGCCACATTTTGTTAACATTTCATTTCTTTGGAATAAAAAATAAAGCTATGTAAGTTCACATATACTATTTAGTGAAGAATATAAATAAAAATGGGGTAAAGAATTCAATAAATAAAATGTATAAACCAAATTTTAATTACTCGCCAGGGATTCTTAACAACTTTATTTCTTATAAACTCTGAATGGAGCTTTAGATTGTTAACTATTCTACCAGATACCATTAAATCATTCCAGATAACAATCCGTAATCAAAATCTTGGTATGACATTTGATTATAATAAATATACCTTTATTCATACAAGTTTTGGGAAGTCAAGCATGGGAAAATATCAATTAATGTAATGGAATCTTCTTTCATGTCAGAAAAAAATGGATTAATTAATAAATATTCATGAGAGATTGGCAGAACATCAATTTATACCTTGCTTATTATGGTTTTTCTGTAGAATATGAGTATTGTAAACAGAAAGGGACATTAAAAAGACCTAAATCTGAACATCTGAAAATCAGTGATGGGAGTTATTTGAGAAAATGGAAATACTGGATAAGATTCGGCTAAGCCTTAAAAATCAGTGTCAGATTTTAGTAAAAAAAACTTGATATTTATTCCAAACTCGCAGGTACAGACAGGTGAAAAATTCTCCTATTTTTATACTATTAGAATATTTAATGGCAGAGGATTCGTCTAACAATAACCTTTCTATTTAATGGATGTTCACACAAACTTTACACATTCTTGCAGAACAACTAAACACAAATTAAAGTTTGTTTTTACAATAGTTTATCGATCTTTACTACAACTTCCCAAGAGGCTATTGTTGTAACGAATTTTAAATAATAATTAAATGATTTGTACCCATCTTAGATGTGACGGGAGAGCTTTGTTTAATCTGATCTTATTTCTGTAACATGGTCCCAGAGTACTTCAATACAGAGTATGTCTTTAACTTAATGTTTTGAATAAATAATACCCATTCAAGACACGACTTGACTTAAAGTGCCTTGTAGATTCTAAGTAGACAAAAAAATCTTTTCTTAAACTATTTCAAAACATTACTGCTAATCTCTATCGTTTTTGTTACAAATTAAATTGATGCATACCAATTTACAAAGACTTTATTTGTACAAGCACAAAAGTCTTCATTATTCAACAATTTCATACAATGCCATCGGATCAATAATTCATATTTGGACAATTAAGAAGTTTGTGAACGGCCACTGGCAGTATTGTATAAAGTTTTGACAATCTATTCATATACTAATTCAAGGTGTCCCTCTAGAATATTTAATTGCTTTACCTGTGTGGAGATTCTATAAAATTACCTATATTTACACTTTAATGTCAGGTAGATACATATATTCTACCTAGCTTAAAATTACATGTAATTAACATGAATTACATCCTAAAACTCTGTTTTTATTAATCTATTCTTTTGAAATAGGTTATTTTTCTAATAAAATGTCACAGAATTTTTGGTCAGCCATAACTAGATGAGAGTTTGTGTTTCATATATTAATTGACAAAATTTTGTATGTACATTTATCATGTATAAAGGGAGATGGATTTAGACGAAGGATAGAGCAAGGTCCTTTTTTTTTTTTTAAAAACTGGGACTTTCGTCAAAATTAGAACCAGGTACCCTTTTTTGCAAATACTGGATCCACCAATGAAATGCAGATAAATTATGAAATGGGATTGGCTTCTGTGTTGGAAATATACCCGGTTATACAGATATTTATAACAATTTTTAAAATTATTAATTGCCTTTGTTATTATATTCATTTTCAACCTATTTATTAATGAGTCACACCTAAAAATTTCAAAAAAAAAAAAAAAAAACTTCCTTGATCATCAAATTCAATATATTCATAATTAGCTCCACAAAATTTGCATTTTTCAAAAAGTGTGTCCTAACAGGAAAACACATAATTGATAGGGAAGTTTTTGATGTATTAATTGTTTTCTATTATTTCCTTATGGCTGTGTCCTTCCTCTGTGGGAAATATTATAAGTATTGATTTCCTGATATGAACATGCCAAAATCAGTGATTATCTATACCCATCTTGCCATTAATATGAAATATTCCAGAGACAATTATTTCTCAGCAAGGTGCCCCCAGTGTACACCAGATTCATAATTTAACTCATTAGCCAAAAGCTGTTGGCAGTCTTGTTTCAACAGAAGTATAAATCAGATCACTTCAATCCCTGGTTTCAATTGATTTTAAAAGATTTGTTTGGATAAATGGACTGTTTTGGGTTAAAATTTTTTATCTTTTGGGGTCTAACCAAATTTTCATCTGTTCTGAAAAAGTTGAAAGTAATTTTTTTCTCAGACCCCATTACCACCCACCACACACCCATTTTTCTAACATTACCTTTGTTTTCACCAATACACTAATTTGCAGCCATATAATAATAAAATGTGTTCCACTCCCTGGGAGTTATAATTTAAATGGAACAAACCCCCAAAAGACTTTAATTTATTATTGGAGTACTGGAATAAATGTACTGTCATATGGTCCATGAATGTAAATTTGATCTTCCCGATATTGGCCCCTAGCATGCCTGAAGAAGGTAAATCCTGGAAAACGCTTTAACTACAGTTAAAAATTTGGGTTTTTGAACATTTTATAAACTAAGTCAGGTGTGATTCATGTCTTTCTGGCATATATTCCATATTCTTTCTTTTAAATAACTATCTCATACAAATTTCCAAGTCTCCATGCATGCAAATATTAACTTACGAATTTATTATTTTCTATAACTGCCGTTGAAAGAAAAGAATAATTCTAAGGAAAACTCTCCTTAATATGAATATTTAGTACTTCTGTAATATTATGCTTGGTAGCTGCCAAAAGATCTGACGTGACAATGATGAATGTAACAATTTACAGTTCAATGATCTGAACCCTAACTTACTTTTCTATTTATAGTTATCCCTCCCTCATTTTACATGTAACTTGGTTAATTATACAAGAATATAATGAATATGCACAAATTGTCAAATACCTGCATACAATTTTAAAATTTGAAATTTCAACGAAAAACAAAAAATCTGTTTAAAATCAAGAACAGGTGACTCCAAATAAAATTTTTAAATGGGACATTGTTCTTTATCTAGTGAAATTTTAATCCCAGTGGGATGTCATAACTGACAACTCCAAGAAATATTATACCCATGTTAGTTTGATTAATGATAAATCTTAAATCAGATAAAATCTGGGAAATCAATACCCCCTTGGGATACCTCTTTGAAACAGACTAACTAATTACCATTTCCAGAGATCAGAAGTATACAAAAAATTTGCCTGTGTTTCCCAAATCATTTATCTGTTTAATCATCTGTAAGAATTCAGGTAATTATAAACCTTCTGAAGATTCCTTCTGAACTGTGTAATTATTCCGACCTCCAAATTTTGTAAGGAAATATTGATTCTCAACCAGGTATCAAAACACAGGACATAGTTCGACTAAAAAAATTAACTAAAATTGGTCTTTATGTCTAAGGTCAAATTCTTTTACACCAATTTTGAATTGCGCGTCTTTCATTTAAACATTTAACAAATTTTGTCAAAAGAAATTTAAACCAAATGTTTTCTACTTCAAAACGAAAAACATTTTCTTCATTGCAAGTTAGCAAATCTTCAAAAAGAAAATTTTTACAGGTTGAGCTGCCCTTTATTTGAACTACACTAAATCTCCGTTTATTTCTTCTCAAAACAACCCAAGGAAATTCACAAGATTAATGCAGTATTTGAGAAAACTTTTCACTTAAGAAAATATTTCAGGTGTCACAAAATGCTCAAGGACACGTCTTGTGACAAAATGCATACAAATAATTTCGATCTTCATCAATTTCCCTCTTGTTTTACTTAACCCAATGCAGCATTAGCAATCGTAATTTCAATCAGATATTTGTATGATGTCTACTTGAACTGTTAGATGTTATCAATGTTGTAATTTTCTACTTCTATTATATCCTACAGCTTTGTTATAAATGTTTGCATCAGCGTAACAACTTTGTACAGAAATAGCCAAATCTTCAGATGGGGCACAAAAATAACATTCAATTTGCTGATGAAAATTAGATGATAAATTTCTAATTGATTATTCCTCTCAGTAAAAGGATGGAACATTTCAAAAGTATCAATTTTACAATCATAAATAAAAGATAGCTATCTAATCCAAGTAGCCTTCTTTTTTTATTGTTTTCAAAACAGTGCTGGACCAAAAACATAAAGGACACTGACCCAGAAACAAGAAATATGGTATTATCTGCCAGACAAGATAGTCTTGATAGCAATATCAAACTACATATCGGAAATGTTTTATGATGTTAACAAATGTTCTAGACATCAGAAATTATTTATATGGACTGGTCAATATAGCAAAGCTCTATAAAAAAAAATAGTTTATCACAATAATATATTGTTCTGTTTAGAAGGCAGACTGGATACTTTCTACTAAAACCCATTTGTAAATTTGTAATTCAAAATAAGGCAGAATAATCAGAAAAGATAAATCACCCTTGATGACAATATATAAATTTCAATTGCAAAAAAAACCTTAAATTAACACAGCTTTCTCATTGTGAAAAGCAATATAAAAATTTAATGTCTGGTTCAGAAAATTGATACCCACACTTTACTTGTACAAAACAAAACATATAAACCTACTGCTATGACTCACAAAATATTAACTTACTACTGGGACTTAAATATAACATTTCTGCTATGACTAAAAATATAAACCTACTTCTGGGACTAAAAATATAATATATACTTACTGCTAGGACTAAAAAAATAAACTTACTGCTGGGACTTTAATATAAACTTACTGCTTGGACTTAAAAATATAAACTTACTGCTTGGACTAAAAATATAATATAAACTTACTGCTAGGACTAAAAAACATAAAATTACTGCTGGGACTAAAAATATAAACTTACTGCTGGGACTTAAAAATATAAACCTACTGCTGGGACTTAAGAATATAAACTTACTGCTGGGACTAAAAACATAATATAAACTTACTGCTAGGACTAAAAAATATAAATTTATTGACACGACTAAAAATGTACATGTACACATACAACCTAGACTAAAAAATATAAACTTACTGCTGGGACTAATAATTTTTTAACTTCCTCTACAGCCTTTTTTAATTTAACTTCAGCCCTGTTTGCTGTGTCTTCTACTGTTAATAATACATGTAGTTCATCATTTAAATGTTCCCAATTTGGTTTGCCTTTGTTCTGTTCTTCCTGCAAAACAAACATGTTGAACCTCGTGAAATTCTAGAGGGAATTAATACTTATGACATAATGTATTTGCTACATATCAGATTCCTCGCCCCCTAAAATCCTTAAGCACCCCCTCAAAGTTCCACTATTTCAAAGCCTCACAAGATCAAAGACAAGAAAACTACATTTGATATGGAGACAGTTAATGTTGGGGGATGGAAACAAAAATTATTAATTTGGGCTATTCTAAACTATGGAAATATAAAAATTTTTTAAACTTTACCTGATAAAATTCCAGATTTATTTTGCCAATTCATATAAGAACCCCTATTTTTTGATTTTTTAAGCACCCTGGTCGCTTATTACAAGGCACACGGTACATTATATGTGATCAAAGAATTGGGTTGCCCAGTCCTAGTGCTTCCAGCATGGACGTTTATATCGGATTTGCATGGAATTTATTATCCCCAAGGTTTCAATTCGGATAATCAATCTGAGGACATCTGACATAGGGGTAAAGGGGTTAATGGGGAGAGGAAGGAAGCCAGGGCTAGTCCTCCTATGTAATACCATGTGTTTTTAGAGGATTCAATACCGTTGTCTGTTTCACACCATTGTAAGGAATATCAATGACGCAGATATACTTGAGGAAAGTGCATACAAATCAGCAAAATATTGAAAGATCTTATCTAGGAACAAATGTTACACTGATTTTAGAAAATTTTCTTATCTCGCACCCATTTAACAATTTCTGCATATCCATTTCTTTTACCTTTTCATGTTGGAAGCACCTAATTAATAGGCACTTGAAAACAAGCCTGAAGCTAGCAAACAAAGATAATATACATGTACTGTTGTAAATACAAATTATTCCAAAATAACTTTTGCCAGCTTGATGATAGGTCTCTGTTTTTATCTTTCAGACATACAGCTGATTTATTAGATTTTCACCCAATGATAACTTGGAAATCAACATAGTTATAGAATGTGCAAACAGCTGAGTTTTATGAATTGTGAAGCAAAACACATGTACAAGTTTCTTGCTAGAACCATTTAATGATTTGATCCATTTTCAAAAAGAGGAACTTTTTCCTCATACCAAGTGAAAATTTGTTTCAAGATACTTTGGAGGAAAAGAGTGGTGTCTGGACCACATTTCAACCAAAAATTTTCAAATTTATCAGAGAAGAGGAAAAGGGCCTGGCCCTTTGTTCAAAGGTTGAAATCTTAGAATTATTAACACTGTCAAAATAGAAGAATCTTATTCATTCTTATAATCTAGTTAAAAATTTAGTTACTTGTGCAATGGAAGATGTGTGGAACTTTCCCAGGGATACTCCTGACTTGTCTAGGCGAGTCCTGGATTTACCATTTTCCATATGGACTCATCAAATTTGTGAAAATCTGGGGATCTATGTTTCCAAAGGCCACATAAATGTAGAAATTTTTTTAAGAATTTCAATTTACTTGTTTAAATGTCCATTGGTACAGTCATGTACATGCTTCTGTTTTATTCAGTCTCAAACAAAGAGAAGTGTTGTCTTTTTGAGGGTATTGACAGATAGTGATTAATTTATTATCTTGCAATGAGATGAAACAGGTGTAGAACTAGGTTATTAAATCATTCTAGATTTATCAGAAAACTAGAAGATTCTGACATCTTCTGATTGACTGTATCTCTTCTTTAAAGGTCAGCTGGGGCGAAGCAACATAACTAATGCATTGTGTTCATTGTGTGTTTTCCTTTCATAAATTTGGATTTTTTTAGTATATTATGAGGGTGGTACAGGGTTATTTTCGTGCAACGTTTTTACCGATTTTTACTTCACGTGTTGTCGTGCTAGAGGGTCGTTATGTGTCGTGTTTCGCGTGTCTTGATCAAAATGCAACGTGCAAGCCATTTTCCAATTTTTCGTTCCTCGTGATATGACATTTTATTTCTCGTACGTCCGTGCGCGGGACCCCCCTGTACCACCCTCATTATTATATTGC